>PVJC01007245.1:0-52115 GCA_004026665.1 Murina feae | reverse complement strand
GCAGACTGGGGCCATCATAGGACATCCACTGAGGGGTCCCAGACTGTGAGAGGGCACAGGCCGGGCTGAGGGACTCCCTCCACCCCGAGTGCACAAATTTTTGTGCACTGGGCCCCTAGTATGTATATAATTATATTATACTAGGGGCCCGGTGCATGAAATTCATACACCGGGGAGGGGGGAGGAGTTCCTCAGCCCAGCCTGCCCCCTCTCACATATTGGGAGCCCTCAAGGGGTATCCTACTGATGGCTTAGGCCCACTTCCTGATTCCCTTATGCCCTGAGCAGGCATAAGCTGCAGTTTGGCCTCCCTTTGTGGGAAGCAACCAGGCTAATCAGGGGAAGCCACCAGCCCCATCACCCCACTGCTGCAGCCACTGCCAGTCACCACAGCCACCAAGGTGTTTTCACGGACTCCAGTCCCTTCACCATGAAGAAATGACAACTTTCTTTAGGCATTTTCAAGATGTGTCTTTCATAGGATAAGACATTTCTTTCTTTCTTTCTTTTTTTTTTTTTTTTTTTACCCTCACCTGAGGATATGTTTCCAATTGATTTTTAGAGAATGTGGAAGAGAAGGGAAAAACAGAGAGAAACAGCAAAGTAAGAGGAACACTTTGATTGGCTGCTCCTACATATGCCCTGACCTGGGCCCCAGCCAGGGAGGAGCTTGCAACTTAGGTACATGCTCTTGGTCAGAATTGAACCCACACCCTGCAGTCAGCAGGCTGAGGCATTATGCCAAACCAGCTAGGGCAGGATATGACATTTCTTAGCCTTCCAGCAGTGGACCTTCATTTTTTTTCACCAGGAGTGTGGTGGAAAAACCCTAGATTGCCTTTTTGGATTCTTATTACCCAAGTTACTAAGAATATTACCAGTGGCATACAGGGAGTTTAGCCAATGAGCGGTAAGAAAAGGTGTTTCCTCTGTAGTTCAGTCCAATCACCAGCTCTACCCCTGCCCAGGCCTGTAAGCTCTGGCCGAGGCTGCAGGCCTGGGCAGAAGACCCCCAAACCCCTCTGATCACCAGCTTCACAGAGCCCAGGCCTCTGCGATCACCGGCTCTGCTCCTACCCCCTGCCATCGCTGGTTCTGCCCTTTCACCACTGGCAGCCTCTGGCCAAGGCTGTAGGCCTGGACAGGGGACCCTCAGACCCCTGCTTTGCTGGCTCCACTGGTGCCCAGACCCCTATGATCACAGGCTCTGCCCCTGCCCCTCCGATCACTGGCTCTGCGGAACCCAGGCCCCTGCGATCTCCAGCCTTGCCCCTGCCCAGGCATGAGGTCTCTGGCCCAGGCCTTATGCCTGGGTAGGGCACCCTCATACCCCTCCGATCACCAGCTATGCCCTTGCCCCACTGGCAGCCTCTGGCGAAGACCTCCGACCTGGGCAGGAGATCCCCAACCCCCTTTGATCACCTGTTCCGCCCCTTGGGCCCCCCACCTCCCCTGCCACCTGCCTGGTTAACAGGCTTGACCACTTCAGTGGTGGGGCTGAGCCAGACTGGGTGCCACCATCTTGTGGCTATGGGTGCTGCCATCTTGTGTCCATGGGAGTGGCCACCTTGTGTCCATGGGGGTGGCTATCTTTGTGACAGAGTGACACCTAATTTGCATATTACTCTTTTATTAGATAGGATGAGTCTGTAATGTCCATCTTGAGAGGAAACTCTTCCTTGCTGGCTTTGAGGAAGCAAGGGGCCATATTGGGAAGGCCAACAGAGCAAAGAACTCTGGCCAACAGCCAGCAGGAAACTGAGGCCCTCAATTTGTCAGCATACAGAAAACTAAATAATGCCCAAAACCAAGCGAGCTTCAAATTAGAGCTTCCCCAGTTAATCGTCAGAGGACACCACAGCCCTGGTTGATACCTTTGTTGTAGTTCTTAGAGACCTAAAGCCAAAAACCTTATTAAATTATGCCCAGACTCTCATCCCCAGAAACTGAGACTATACATGTGTGCTTTTTGAACTTGCTAAATCTGTGTTAATATTGTTATGCAGCTACACATAATTTACACAGCACATGACATACAGTAAATGTTCAAAAATATTAGCTATTCTTGTCACTGTTATTATAAATTATTGAAATCTTAATTAACTATTTAATTTTGATTTTTCTGCAGACTAATGAAGACTACCTTTTCTATTCTTACCAAAGTTTTTGAAGTTGTGATTTCTCCATCCTGGATTTGCTGTTTGTCCATGGAAAAATGTATACTATTTACTCACTGATTTTTTTCCTTCCAAATTATTGTTTTTAATATGCTTTTAATGAGTTTAGAGAAAAAGAAAAGAGAGAGAAACATCTATAAGAGAAAGATGGATCGGCTGCTTCCTGCATGCCCCCTGTTGTGGATGAAGCCGGACACCGAGGCATGTGCCCTGATGGGGAATCGAACCAGTGTCCTGTTGGTGCATGGGACAAAGCTCAACCACCTGAGCCACACCAGCCAGGACTCTCAATTATTTTTTACGGTTGAACTATGGAGAGGAGATGATTGACAGGTAAGGATTTTCTTCTCTTTCAGATTTTGTGTTTGGAATCCAAATAGCTTCAGCCAAAGGAAAATAAGACCAAGCTCATGCCTCCAATCTACACTCAATGAAAGTTACTTTCTTCCTGTTTAAGATAAGAGAAAACAAATATATTTGTACTTGTGTAAGTACATTTAAGTAGGAGAAGGAGAATTTTGGAGGTAAAGGTTCTCTTTTTCATTTTTTTATTGAAGTAAAATATGCATAAAGAGACAGCACATTGAGCTATGTCCTCCAAAATTGTAAGAATATAGCTCAATAAATTATCACAGAGTAAACACACTCCTCTAACCGCCACCTCTGTCTACACATACAATATTTACTAGAATCCCAAAAGTCTCCCTTGTACCCCCACACTCAGCCATGATCTTAAATAGTAATAATTTTCCCCTTAAACAACTCACAAGCTACAACCCTTCCAAGGCCCACTTATAACAGCACTTCGGGCTATCTTCCCAGGCAGTGCTAAGTTTACTACAGCAAGTATGGATCCCGTATGTGTAAAACTGTATCACCAATTTTATCAGGTTCTTATCTCTATTTCTCATATGTCACTGGCAAAGTTTCTGAGTGTTGTGCCCTAGCCCCATTTTCCCCATGAGCCCTGAGTTTTTATTGCGGGATTTTGCACATGCAGTGGATTTTAGGAATTCGTGTATTAGATACAGCAGAAATGAGTGTATCCTGAGTAGACACTGCTCCCACTCTCTGGGAGAAAATTTTTACCCAGTGTTTTCTGTGGCATTAAGCTTAAACCCCTGGGAGTTTGTTCTTTGTCCCTTATCCTCCTTAGCCTTGTCTGTAGTGTGGCCTGTGCCCTGCTTGGAAGCAAAGCTATTAGCTGGCTTCCTGCCGAAGGTGATGACACTGCATTGAAAAGAAACAAGCCAGTGTGCCAAGGCAAGGTCCAGTGTGTTGTTTGTTGTAGCATCACCTGCTGTGCTGCTCCTAGGAAAGTTTTCCACTATTTTAATAAGTAACACAAGACAGGTACTTACTCTGTTTGTGTGTGTATGTGTGTGTGTGTGTGTGTGTGTGTTTTGCCTTTAGACATTGTGATGTGAGAACAATATCTAATATCCATACAGCGATTTCAGCTTGCTGACATGGTTGCTTGTGTTGCTCAGCCAGGTTGCAGCTATGAGAGGAAAGCCACAAGGAATCACAGAGAATTCAACCTGGACACCCGACAGCATTAGCTACTGGATCGACCGCACCTGGAACTGCTTTACTCTGGGTTTCCTGATGTGCAACGTCATAAATCCATAAGAAGTGCCTAATTATAAATTAAACGTCATCGTAGGTATGTGTGTACAGAAAGAAACATGGCAATAGATAGAGTTCAGGACTGTCTGTGGTTTCAGGCATCCACAGGGGAGACCTCTGCATCTTTATTATTCAGCTGGATTCTGCCACTTGTTCCGGAAAGCATGCTAACAGATACGGTTGTGAAGGCAACAGAAAGCCCTAGATTTTCCAGGTTCTTATTCACAGACAGACAGCACCTGGGGCTCTAGCCCCTTCAGACTCTGCAGTCCCCGGGCCTGGCTGCGTTTTCTACTAGTTGGACTGTATAAATTAGAAGAGTCTTGTCTGCATTTCAGGTTATTCATTTTATGCAAAATGTATTTGGCAAGATTTTCACATTACTTAGTAAAGGGAATACAAATAATACATTTTGGTTTATAGCAAATGAGAATATGAAAATACTTAATTTTTTTCAACTATTTGTACCAGAGACTACCTTTGCATAATTCCTGAGAATCATTTTCTCTCTATTCCTTAAAACCTCCTCTGATTTTCCACATGGCTCAAAACCTAACTATCATAAGAATATATTCTGGGAAAGATAAGAAATTCACTTCACCCACTATGCATCTGGTATTTGAATTGTCCCTACATCGTCCTCACTGAGGCACTGTAATGTCTCTCCACTATCCTCCCAGTGAGAGGAAACTCACTTCAATTTGGGATGCCTACTCTGTCTTCAAAGAGTTTTGATGTATGAAAAGTTCTTTCAAAGTTAAGACACCTCCTCTTATATATTTTATATTTTAGTTCTACCCTCTGGCACTGCAGAAAAGTTTAATTCCTCTTGTTTGAAATCAGCTACCTACTGCATTAGTTCCTTTCCAGTCTCCTCAATTCTCATCTACAGATTTTTTTAAAACCTCCATTTCTTCTGGTTGCTCTTCATACAAAGGGTAACTATGTAATTTACACTCCACCCTGCAAATTTCTGGGGTGAATGATATAATCTACTTACCTAAAAGTTTCAATAAATGTCAGACAGAATATATACAAAGAATGCCATGCCTAATTACATGATAAACCTTTGAAAAGCAATGACAAAGAAAAAAATCACATGTTAAATATACAGAAACAATTATCAACATGAATTTTATAGAAAAAAAATGGATACCAAAAGAGTGGATAACCATCTTTAAAGTGCTGGAAGAAAAGTAATCAACCCAGAATTCTATACTCTTGTGAAAATAGCCTTCAAAAATGGAGAATAAAAAAGAGATGTTTTCCAATAAAAGATGATGTTATTTTTTGTCTCTAGCAGAGTTGCTTTATGTAAAGACATAGGTATCCTATATAATAAAGAGCTAATATGCTAATTAGACCAAACGGAAGAACGACCTTCCGGAACAACCAGTGGGAAGGGCCGCAGGGCAGCCAAGCAGTGAGGCCACAAGGCAGCCGGGGCTGCAAGGGCCAAGCCCCTTGCATGAATTTTGTGCATCCAGCCTCTAGTTTTAGAATAAAAAGTTGGGAAATGTTATACCATACAAACAGTAAGCTTAAGAAGGTCTGAGTGTATACATTAAAATCAGTTAAAGTGAAAAATATTAAGACAAAGATTATTATCAGATATTTTAAAAAGAATCCAAAATAATGAACTAATATATAAGAAAGACATAATTATAAATGGGTATATAGTTAGTAAGAGAAATTCAAAGTTCATAAAACTAAAATTGACAGAAATTAAAGAAAAATGGGCAAATCTATAATGATGATTGTAGATTTTAATGGTCTTCTCAAAAATTGGTAGAACTACCTGAAAAGTAATCAGTAAATATATAGAGGGTCTGAACACTATCGATAGAATTGACAATACATGTGTTTCTTCTCCTCTGTATTCTGGCATTATTATCAGTATAGTAGTCTAACAGCTGTCACAAGATATAAAAACATTATCTGTTTACTTTACCCTGATGTCTGACTAAATCAGAAAAAAATCTCATTTCCTTCAGCCTACCTCTAGTATTCAATCCCAAGACTTCTAACCCATAGACTGTAGTCTCTTGTTTTTATCTCACCTTCTATCAAGAGGTCCCATCTCTGGTTCTATAAATGTTTTCTTCCTGGTTATATAAAAATTTCTCTATATTTTCCTCTCTTAGGTTCCAGAATATTGGCAGTTGATACATGGGCAGTTGCTTAGTATCAGGGTGAGCCCAAGTTGGTGACATTTTACCTGAAATATGGAACTTTTTAAAAAATATATATTTCATTGATTTTTTACTGAGAGGAAGAGAAAGAGATAGAGAGTTAGAAACATCGATGAGAGAGAAACATCCCTCAGCCACCTCCTGCACACTCCCCACTGGGGATGTGCCCACAACCCAGGTACATGCCCTTGACCGGAATTGAACCTGGGACCCTTGAGTCTGCAGACTGATGCTCTATCCACTGAGCCAAACCAGTTAGGGCTGTAATATGGAACTTTTACACTCTGTTATCTGACATGCATAAAAACACATCAGACATGTGAACTTGGATTTCCCAATAAAAGAAAAGTGACATATGAGGATCTGTTTAGTAGGGGTATCTATTCTAAAACATTACACATGGGATAACCAAGATGGTGGCATGAGGTGTGTACCTATATGCGCAGCCTCCACAACTACATTGTAGAAAAACAACTATACAGTGAAAGGCCATCTTCCGGAACCAAGGGAGGAGAAGCTTTGCAACTAGAAATCAGGAAAAGGAGTGCATTGTGACTGGGTAGAGGCTCCCGGTGCCAAAACTGAGAGGTACAGAGGCGCGGAACAGAAGCGGCGGCGTGGGTAAAAGGGTGGCAGCTATGCCTGGATCTGAGGCTTGGAAGATTATAAACTCCGGGGTTGCACTGAGTGCGGTGCGGGCTTTCTGGCAACGGGGCGGAAGATCAGTGACGTTCTAGCAGAACTGTTGGCAGTGATCACTGACGTAGAGATTCGAGGACTCAGAGGCGTGCAGACCCCAGGGCTTGGAGGCTCCAGGTCCGGGAGAGGCTGTGAGTCAGCGGAGTGGCAGCCATTGCGGGTTGCTCCGCCACAGCGATTCTGGGACCACACCCTACCCCACCTACAATACCACCCAAGCTATGCATCCGCCTGCCTGCAGCATAGCCTGAGGGACTACAGCTGGGACAGAACTCCAAAAGCTCCAAACCCCAAACAACGAGGAGAAAGGCCTGCAGGTCTTTTCCTCCCAGTGATACCTCCCAGTGATAACTGCAACAAGACTGTGCACTCAGCCTTCAAAGGCGTACAACAAGAGTGTCCACCCCAGGTGGTTGGGGAGGTTGAATCACTGGGCCATATATAGGATACCTAGCACAGAAAGCCAAAATGCGGAGACTAAGAAACAGGTCACAAAAGACAGAAATGGAAGAACGCAAACTACTGGATATAGAGTTCAGAACTACGCTTTTAAGGTTTTTCAAGAATTTTTTAGAAGCCGCCGATAAACTTAGTAATCTTATGCAGAGATCCATCACCAGACTAGAGGTTTGCAATAATCGAGTCAAAGATTTGAAACATGAAAAAGAAAAAAGCACCCAACTGGAAGAGAAAAAAGAAAAAAAGAATCCAGAAGTGTGAAGATAGTGTAAGGAGCATCTGGGACAACTTTAAGCGTACCAACATCAGAATTATAGGAGTGCCAGAAGAAGAGAGAGAGCAAGATATTGAAAACATATTTGAAGAAATAATGACAGAAAACTTCCCCTACCTGGTGAAAGAACTAGACTTACAAGTCCAGGAAGTACAGAGGACCCCAACCAAAAGGAACCCAAGGAGAACCATACCAAGACACATCATAATTAAAATGCCAAGGGCAAAAGACAAAGAGAGAATATTGAAAGCAGCAGGAGAAAAGCAGTTAGTTACCTACAGGGGAGTACCCATACGACTGTCAGCTGATTTCTCAACAGAAATCATGCAGGCCAGAAGGGAATGGCAAGAAATATTCAAAGTGATGAATAGCAAGAACCTACAACCAAGATTACTCTACCCAGCAGGGCTATCATGTAAAATTGATGGTCAGATAAAGAGCTTCACAGATAAGAAAAAGCTAAAGGAGTACATCACTACCAAACCAGGATTATTTGAAATGCTGAAGGGCATTCTTTAAGAAGAAGAGGAAGAAGAAAAAGGTAAATATAAAAAGTATGCACAACAAAGTGACAACAAATACATATCTATCAACAAGTGAATATAACAAGTCAATAGAAATATCTGATGAACAGAATAAACTGGTGAATAGAATATAAGTAAGGGCATAGAAAGGGAATGGACTGATATTTCTCAGGGGGAAGGGGACATGAGGGGTATGGGAAGAGAATGGACAAAAATCTTACATCCATGGATGAAGACAGTGGGGAGGGGGGTAAGGGCACGGGGCGAGGGGGGGAACCAGGTGGAGGGGAGCTATGGGGTTTAAAAAAAAAGAACATCTGTAACAATCTGAACAATAAAGAATATTTAAAAAAATAAAATAAAACATTACACACGACTAGGGATTCCCATTTATGGAGATAAGGTTTGCAGTCAATTCTCTTTGTGTGGAGTGTGGTTTTTAGTCACACATGAGAAGGCAAGTGCTCTCTTTCTCTGACTGCAGCAATGGAGGCCTTCCACTAGTCCTCCAATATCTCAGTTTTATCAAACAATTGATTTATTAAACTCAGCACTTAAGATTGAAATTTTCAAGAGAAACATAAACACTAAGTGAAAGACAGTGAAGACCATGTTTAAACAAACACAAGGCATAATAAATTCCCTCAAGTGTGAGTTTTGGAAATAACCTTTAAGAGAGTCATGGATTATGTTCCATTTAAATACAATATAAAATTGAGAAATAACTGCACTTCTCTCACAACTGAACTTCTAAAAACCTATGCAGTCTAAACACCCAGAGTAAGCAGAAAAACATGTTGCATTTAAAATATACATTTACTGATCATTACTTCATGAGCATCAACTAATATAAATTGAGAAGTCACTGAGTGCATACCATGGTATTAAGCAATTGACAAGGGCAATTCATCAACAAAACTACCTTCCCTTCTCCCAAGGAAGAAAACAATGCTGAAGTGATGCGCATGCATAATTAGTTTAGTCTTTGTTTCTTATTCAGAACAGGCAACAAAGCTCACATCACTCTTTCTACATATTCTAACATTTACATCTGGGTGGAAGGAAGACAATAATACCACAGCCATATTTCACTGCTCTGGACCAGCTTGGTCCAACACAGACATTTTATCATAGCTCATCCGTACTTGTTACCTTCCAAGTAATCCCATGTTGGAGCATTCCCAAGCACCTGGGTGTCAAGAGCAGAGTTGGCATAGCCTGTCCTTGCCTCATCTCTCTAGCCAAGTGTTTGTTGTACCTGACTCCCCTTTCCCTCTACAAAATACCTTCTCCTTCCATGTGCCTTGTAGTTTCCTGTCACTTTGAACCCATCCGATGTTGCTTCTTTTGCCAGAACCGCTTCTCCTCTTGCCTTTCCTACCCCCTAATTACAGCTTCATAGTACAACACTGAGCACTGCTGCAGTGTTTCCTTGTGCTCCGTCCTGGGTAAGATATGCTCCTTGTGCTGGTTAGTGTACTCGTGATATATGCTCATTGTTGCATGGTAATATCTGTTTTTGTATTTATATTTGCATTTGTTTTCAATCCCGTTTTCCTTGTTAGAATGTTAGCACATAAAATACCAGGCATATATTTGGTGTCAATAAATATTTCATGAATTAATACCTGAGTTTAATAAGTTTGAGCTGTGAAAGATAGAGATGAAGGAAAATTATTAATCTGTCAACAAAGAAGCATATTGAAAGCATAACTTGCAATTTAATACTTCTTTTAATATATTTTTATTGATTTTAGAGAGGGGGAGAGAGAGAGAGAAACATTAATAATGAGAGAATCATTGATCCGCTGCCTCCTGCACACTCCACACTAGGTTTGAGCCTACAACCTGGGCATGCGCCCTTGACTGAAATCAAACCTGGGACCCTTCAGTCCACAGGCTGACACTCCATCCACTGAACCAAACCAGCTAGGGCAAGCCTAACTTGCACTTAAAAAATATTTGTTGACTACCTCCTATATATGCTCAAAGATCTTAGAATTAGAGATGTGACATAGTCAGTTTAATATTTTTTAGGGGCAACCATATTTCTCTTCCTAATCATCTTTGAAACACTATATCAGGTGCTAGGAATAAAGAGGTGATTATGAAGTGATCTATTGCATCATGGTGATGATAGTATAGTAAGATACAGACCTTTAAGCAGATGATTGAAATATATAATAATAAATGCTTTAGACAAAGTGTGTATCACTTAGGTAATTCTGTATAACAAGCTCCCCTAAAATTTAGAGGTTCAAACAATAACCATTTATTAGTTCAAAATTCTGTGGAATTGCCTGGCTGATTCTAGCTAACTTCTTTAGATGTGTCTCATGTATATTTAGTTAGGAGGGTTGAAGCCAAACTTGCCCACTTTTTAAAAAAAAGTTCCACCCAGACTCCAACAGCAAGTCTCCTTCTCTGAGGTCACCTGCTCTTAACTTCCCCCGTGCATTCTATTGCTTTGATCAATTTACTGTGCTTTATTAAATCTTTGTCACCCTCGTGAATTCCTTCTTGTTCCATGACAAGAACCTGGGTCAGGTCTAGGCCTCCCTTGAGGAAGCAGAAATCCAAGATGAGGAAAAAGACAAGCCCCAGTAAACTTTTCAACCTCTACTTAAGTGAAGTTTGCAAATGTCATATGCACTAAAGTAAGTCCCAAGGCTGTGTGGGAAGACACTTCCAAGAGGCACAGATGATGAAACAGGAATTTTAGCAGCCATTTTTGCTGACAGAGTCCATTAGACATCACTTTCAATTTGTCCTAAGTACTAACAAAGGGTTTTACAAATCAAACTCTTGAGTTGATCTTGACACAGAGTCCATGTTTTGCTGGAAGTATCCTGCATTTTAAAAACACTCTCAGGTTTTAATTTATTCTGAGACTCTCTTACTGGTTGGAGAGACTGCAAAATGAGCAATAGTTAATCCAGCTTGTTTTGGTTCCTCTATATTCTATATACGTTCTTCTTACAAACAGATCAGTACTTTCTTTAGTGCATCTCTCTTTTCCTATAAAGTGTCATAAACAACTAAAAGAAGAAAATGGTATTTTAAACAGTTTTCCTGAAAATTATCTTGCCAAAGTACCCATTTTTTTATCTTCCAAATTACTGGAGGCAATAGTTTTACAAATTGTCTAATAATATTACATAATACATATCACAATCTTTCCATCCTCCACTAGCAGTTAACTTGCCAATTTCCAGTCTTCACAAAATGTCTTATAGCTTCTGCCCACTGCATGGTTCCAAAGCTACTGTCACATATTTTGTTTTGTTGTTATGGAAACAACCCAAGTCTTGGTATCCCTTTTTCTATCAGTTAGCTTTTGCAGGAAAAAAAAAATCACCCCAAATGTAGTAACTCAAAAAAACCAATAATTTGAAATTCACTAAAGATCCAGTGTGCAAATGCTTTAAACATATGCTTCCTTCAAGTTTGCTAACATTCCACCAGTAAGTCATTCATATGGGCAGGTCCAGAGTCAATGCAGGAAGGCACTAGCAAAAAGTATAGATACAGAACAGTAAATTGTGGTAGTTATTTTGCAAAACTCTACCATAAACTATGAGAAGAGAAATAGAAAAGAAAGGAGAAACTGACTAGCCATTAGAGTAAGACCAAGCCCACAAAGGTGCCAGAGCACAAATCAAGAGAGAGAGAGAGAGAGAGAGAGAGAGAGAGAGAGAGAGAGAGAGAGAAAGAGAAAGAGAGCGAGAGAGAGAAAGAGAGAGAGAGAGAGACATAGGTGTAAAGATGAATAACCCATCTTCAAATGGTTTGGCTCAATGGGAGAAACATGAACCTAAAGCAATAATTATATCACAAACTAGAGGCCCAATGCATGAGATTTATCCAAGTGGCACAGCCCTCGCAGCCCCAGTTTCATCAGGAAGGTCGTCCAGACTGTCATTCTGCTGTTTGGTCTAATTAGCATATTAGCTCTTTATTATATAGGATAATAGTTTCTAGAATAAGGAATGAATTAGTGGTGCAGGAGAATTGGGAAGGAAATGATAACTTTTTCAATACTGGGGAACCATATATGAGATGGGATTTGAGATGGTTTTTTAAATTATTAATGTATTCTTTTGTTATGGTTGCTAATGAAACAGGCAAAAGTAAATGATTTTAATAAGATATAATTAAAAGACTGAAGTAAAAGAGGAGATGCCAAAGAATATGACTAGAGTCAATATAAATTTTAAGAACCAGTTGGCCTAAGATGTTTTATCTTTATTACTTTTCAACACTATGTAAATAAAAGATAACATTAACTTATTGTGGTGACATAATTTTAATATATATACTTAAATATATATAATCAGTATCACTGAAATCTAAGCTTATCAGAGCATTGTTCTTTGTTCATTCTCCTTCTTAAATATTCTCATCTTAATGCCCAAGTATTATGGTATATCCAAAAAGCAAGAGTTACTTTGTAATTTGTGTGGCTTTGTTTTGCTGTCCCCTTGCAAAATTTTATTATTGATAAATTATTACTTCTAACTACAGGACTTTTGTGTAATAGTATATATGATTTTTTTTAACTTAACAGGCTCTCCTAGGAATGCATTTCTTATCTGAGGTACAGAAGAGTCAGTTTTGTGGGGTGGACACATCTGCATTAAAATTAACTACTTCCAAACTCTTAGTAAGCTCAGAAGATAAAAACAAAAGTTTTGCTCTTTGAAGTGTGTATTTTGCATATTAAAACACCCATAATTCACAATCCTCCCTGAAGATGGCATATTAGTTAGTGTGTCATTAATTGGACTAAAATGTAAGTCTCAGATGACAAAGTCTAAAATGGTACTGCACTCAGTACAGGAATGATGAAAAATTGTTTTCAATTTAGAAACTGAAAACATTAGGAGTAGCCTATGAATGCTTCATTACAGAATCTCTAATATAAAGCATAATTCTTACTATGTAATCATAAGTGTTGAATGAAAGCAAAAGAGAATAAATGAATGAATAACATATGTTTCTGGGGTAGGCCTTATAATGCCATCAACGCATAGGCTTCAACAACGGACAAATACGACAGTGGAGAACTCTGGGGAACATTGAGGAGAGAGTACATGAGTCTTGGTGTACACTTCTCCACAGAAGTATATATAATTTTAACACCATTTTGACCCAAATCACACATTTAATTAATCACTTCCATTTTCCTAAGATTTATTTTTCTGTTACTTTGACAACAAAAATGATTCAAACTAATAATCATTTCTAGAACGTCACATGGTAAGTTTGATTGTTTCTGAATTAAAAGGTGCCAAATGAATGAAATAGAGAAATTCATTTGATGCAAAAATGTAAGTTTTATCGGCATTATCGGCACTTGACACCACAGATATACCAAAAAACACAACAGAATCAACTCAGCAAACATTTGTTGTGTGTGTGCAGAGAAGAGAAAGATAAACAATGTGGTCCCAGTCCTCCTGGAAGTCCATGATCTCGATGGAAAATGGGACTTGAAAATAAATTACAACAAAAGGGGACTACAGGTGCTCACATCATGTAAAGGGAAGGTCGAGGGAGGAGGACACAGGGGCAGATGGAGGGGGACACGGCGGGGAAGCAGGGAGGCCACGTGCAGGAATGTCAACGTTAAAATTTTTTAATAAATAAAAAAAGAGAGTAAGAGAAAGAAGCACCTGAGCACACTAGTATCACTTGGAGAGCTCAAAACAAATGTCAGAATCAGACAATGCCCTAGACAACTACGTCGCAGTCTTTTGGCACAGGCATTTTTTAAATGCCTTAAAAGGAATATTAGAATATTCTAACATAAAGCCATGGTTAAGAACTCCTACCAGAGGAGATATGTATTAAGCAGAGCAGGGTAGAGGTTTGACATTTCAGAAAATAGTAACTCTGGACGCTTAAAAACATACAGCTTATTTAGGAAACAAGTAGTTAAAAGTCCACTGCACAATAGATTTTGGATGAAGATGATGGGTAGAAAGCAATAAGAAATAAGGGAGATCAGATAGGAAGTAATCGATTTATAAAGGGCCTCGATGCCATACAAAGGACGTTAGGTTTGCTTCTGCAGCACCTGAGGAGCTCCCAACGAATCTTGAGCAGCGGAGTAACCTCCTCATGTGCACGTTAGAGTAATTGTCCTGGCAACTTTGTGGAGCATGGATTCTAGGGAGGCCAGGCTACAGGATGCCCACAATGAACGCTAGTAGGATGCCACATGGGAGAAGCAAGCTCTGAGATAGGTCAGTGGAAGTAGGAATGGAGAAGAAAGGAGAGCGTAAGAGATTTTTTTACAAGGACAAGGTGGCTGAGTGCAATGGGTTGTCTTTGGAGGCTTTGTGAACCACTCCTTCTCCATCTGTACACAGAGTTGGGGAGAAGAGTAAGTGTAATAGGGAGCTAACTAACCACCACAGTGCCTACCAAGGAGCAAGTATCCAGGAAGCAGCCACAGTTATCATTTGAGGTAGATAAGGCAAAATTGATCATGGGGGAGGGAGTGGGAGGGAGAAGGAAGAGGAAAGGCAAGGAGAGGCCTAGGAGGGGGCATCTTTCTGAGTGGGGGAGCAGATTCATGGCATGGTGAGGATGCCAAGCACCAAGATAAGGAAACAGTCAGTGCTGTGGACTGAGATGGGAGAGACAATGGGTGGGTAGATAATACTGGTGAAAAGGTCTGGAAGGAGGGGTAGAAGTTTACATGTTGTATGAGATAAATTTGAATCTTAGACACTTATGGAGCATTCCATTGGAGCTATCTAGAAGACTAATATATGAAACCAGGGCATGGAATGTTTATTATATGAAGTCCTAACATGGGTACCAGAGCTTTGAATTTTATTTTATCATCATCATCATCATCACTATTAGCAATATTTACTGATGTGTCAAGAAACTAATTGAGCCATCCATATACATTATCTAATTTAGTTATTAAACAACCTCATAATGTATAATTTTGGAGATGAAGGAATTGAAGCTTAGAGAATTTAGGAAATTATTCAAGTATTCATACTTTAACAATAGTAATTCTGGATATCAGAATATCCATAATATTGTTAATTTAATAAAATGTGTATAACTTTCCAATTGAAGTCAATCTATTGGGAATTCGGATCTTACCTACTGATCCAGGACTGTCTAGGAGGTCTGACATCTGATTTTCTTTCTTCTAGAAAGAGTCCTAAGATTATACTCTGAATCCACTAACCAATTTGTTTACCCAGCACATATCAGAAACAGGCTGAATAAAACCATTTAAGAATTAGAGACAGTTCTTTCCAGATTGCCTGCCTCTCCTGCAGCTTACCAAATCACATAGTCTCTTATCCTGTGTGAAAATGCTTAGGTTGAGAAGAGTTTCTTATCTTGGGAAAGTTTGAGATAATAATTCTGTTTCTTTACTAAAAATGTCAAAAGTTTTTTATGGGATAAAAATCTAGAAGAGGTTCTAGATAACATAAGGTGATATTTGCATTGCCACTTCATAGTATTAAAAATAAGAGCAAAAAACCCTCAAGTAAATCTGTATCAAAGAATAAGAAGGATAAATAAACCAAAAAAAGGAAAATAAAATGGAGATATGAGTAAGTGGTGAGGGAAGCACAAAAGAAGGATGGAGTGGAGACAGAGGATAGGTAGATAAATGATAGATATGAAGGCATGCAGCTTTATTTATATAAATACTAGAGGCCTGGTGCACAAAAATTTGTGCACTCAGGGGGGCGGGGGGAGGGCCCTCAGCCCGGCCTGTGCCCTCTCACAGTCTGGGACCCCTCGGGGGATGTCCACCTGCTGGCGTGCCTGGCCAGCCTGGGTGAGGAACTGAGGGCTGTTTTCAGGCTTCCCACAGCCCCTTCAAGGTTCAGGTCCCTACTTGGATGCCTGGCTGGAAGCAGGTATCTGGGATTTATTTAACTTCTATAATTGAAACTTTGTAGCCTTGAGTAGAGCTCAGGGCCCACAGGGCCCTGGCTTCCTCCATTGCCCGGGGCAACTCCAGCTCTGTGGCTGTCACCATCTTAGTTGAGTTAATTTGCATATCTGCTCCTGATTGGTTTGTGGGCGTGACTTGTGGACGTGGCTTGTGGGAGTAACAGAGTGAGGATTGATTTGCATATTACTCTTTTATTAGATTAGATACTAGAGCCCTGGTGCATGAATATGTGCATGGGTGGGGTCCCTCAGCCTGGCTGGCTTGGGGTAGGAACCATGGGAGGATGGCCAGCGTGGGAGGTTGGCTGTGGGAGCGCACTGACCACCAGGGGCAGCTCCTGCATTGAGAGTCTGCCCTCAGGTGGTCAGTGCATGTCATAGTGACCAGTCGATTGGTCGTTTGATCAACTGGTCATTCGGTTGACTGGTTGTAATGGTCACTTAGGCTTTTATATGTAGAAATATACAGGGTGAGGCAAAGGTAGATTTACAATTGTAAGTATGTAAAACACAGTTTATTCTTGTACTATTATTTATTAATTACTGTATTATTTTTCATACAAACAACTGAAAACCTACTTTTACTCAACATTCTATCTAATCTAATAAAAGCGTAATATTGAAATTGACCATCCCTTTGGGATGCCTAAGCTACACCCACCAGCCAATCAGAGCGACTGTATGCAAATTAACCCAGCCAAAATGGAGGCTGGCACTTACAGAGCTGAGTAAACAGGCAGCTTCCGTTGCAGCAGGAGTGAAACTGTTTGAGGGCAGCCTGGGCGTCTCCCGGCTCCAGGCAACAACATATTTGCAACATTGTCTCAATCATAGAAGCCTCGGGAGCTGAAGCAAACAGCAGGCTCGGCCGGTCTACTAAAGGTAACATTGTTTCATTATAGAAGCCAGAGCTGAAGCAGAGAGGAGGTTTTGTTATCTGCCTAGGCCTCGGCTTAAAGAAACAGTGTATCAATTATAGAAGATAAACAAACCCCAGAAACCTGCTTCCAGCCAGCCTTGCTGGGACATTGGGTCAATGGGACCTGTGGGCAGCCTGAAAGTCAAAAAACACCCCTCAGCCCGTCACCCACGCTGGCCACACCCCAGTGGGGTGAGGACGTTACTGGGGGGCTTGGCCAGCCTGCAAACAGCCATCAGCCCCTCACCCAGGCTGGCCAGGTACCCCGGTAGGGACCCAAAACCTGAAGGAACTGTGGGCAGCCTGGAAGTCTGAAAACAGCCCTCAGGCCCGCACCCAGGCTGGCCACACCCCAATGGGGTAAGGGACCCCACTGTGGGGCTTGACAGCCTGCAAACAGCCATCAGCCCCTCACCCAGGCTGACCAGGCACGCCAGCAGGTGAACATCCCCAGAGGGGTCCCAGAATGCGAGAGGGCACAGGTCGGGCTAAGGGACCTCCCGAGTGCACAAATTTTTGTGCACTAGGCCCCTCGTCTATTATTTAAAAAATGTTAAATTAGCCCCAAACATTTTAAATTCATTCCTGACTGAAAGGTCATTTGAACCAAAGGGCATCAGTTTTAACTGAATGAGAAAAACTTACTAAGTCATGTTATGGTAAAAACATTATTGTACTAGTGCTTTGAGAAGATAAAGTTTTAGATTAACCATTATACTTGTTTAGAGAGTTAAGAAATAATATTGAGGAGTGTTTACATACCCATTACCATAGCATTTAAATTTAATTTATACTTATTTTCTATTTTATCATCATAAAGTTGGGCTCTCAAGTTTGTTTACTAAAGAAAGTTAAAGACATTTCTCATAATATTGAGTGCCATGATAGAAGTATTTCTATAAAATGATGCTGAGATTTATAAAAGTTTATTTCAAAAAGCATATTTGTTACATTTCTTTCTTTCTTTCTTTTTAGTTCCATTTTACCATGTTTATCATGAGATTCACTTTTCTCACCAAACCTGAGATGAATGAAAGCTCTCAAAAGTGTTCAATAAATGTTTATGATCTTCCATAAGAATCATATTTTCTCATAACACAAGGCTACATTAAAGCCATTTCTTAGTTATAACTTTGACTTAGTTAGAACATGTAGGCAAAATTTCCAAAAGTCCGTATTTATCCCGTTCCAAATTCAAACCCCTTTTCCAGGAATCTCTCAAACTCAGAGCTCCTTGACTCCTTTTGAACCTAACGTTCATTTCTCTTGTAGCATAATGCTTTGCATTTGTTGACTTTTTTCTTTGTTTTTAAGCCATTTTAAGTGTTTCAGTTTTACTAGTATCTTCTGAACCAGATTCCTTCTTTGAAGACCAGAATGTTTCTTTCTTTCATAGCACTACCAAAGTGCTGTATGTCTGGACACACAGTTGGCGGGTGGAAATAAAATGTATGTTACCTAATCCTTGAAGACACGCAGAGACTGTGTGTGACATAACTGGCTTCAGTGGCGGCGCTGAGTAAACAGATTTGAATAATGATACCAATGTTTCTCTGCTGTGACACAGACTAAGAAATAACTTTCATGCCTATTTTATCTACAACATCAGGTCATTATAATTGGAGAAAAATTAAAAACATTGGTCTACCAAGTCAAAAAGAAGGGGGGAAAAGAAAGAAAAACACAGACCTACTAGCATACTGAAATGGATCAAGCCAAAAGTCCATGATAACAATTACAATTATTTTATATTTTATATGTGCTCAACATGGTACTAAGTGTTTTCAAACATCACACCGTGGCAGGCACTTCATCACAACCCAAAGAAGTGGACGACTATCATTCTCCTTTTCCAAACGAGGAAAATGAAGTATAGATAGTTAAGTACAATTTCAAATTCAGCACACTAGTAAGTGGCAGAGTTGGGATACAATAGTATTTCTAACTCTATAACTTGTTTTGCTTTGCTGGTTTTCAAAGTTTACAGGCATATATTTACTTAGAGCAAACATGTCAAACTCAAAGGCTAACATGGGCCAAATAAACAAGGTTAAAGTTGATGTGGACCACAAAACAAACAAAAGCTTCCAGTTTTCATAGAAACATAGGTTTATTTCTATAGAGACATGCTGAATACAAAGGGCTGAAATAAATGAGTAATTGTTAACATAATAGAATATTTTAATAAAAATTAATATTTTTTCTTGAACATTAACTCAGCAGACTCTGAATAACTGCACAAATTAATAAGCATAACACAAATAAATCTATTTTTCTTGTTCTCCGAAAGTGAAGTATTTCCTGTTGCGCACACCAAACAAGTCAGTCCAAGACTAATGACATGGCAATTGGCTGCTAAAATATTCGTTGCTGGTATTAGTGGAGAGAAATGGTGCGCCTGCATGTAAGGCACGTAAGGGAAATGAATGCAACATGATTATAGTAATCAGTCATTAGTGAATGGTGTTGTTTGTTATTAATAATTATGTATAACAGGATATTGTAAAAATTAAGTTACAAAATTTTTATTAAAACATTTCTTACATACGCATATATTGGCTGGGCCGAAACAGTATTCAATGTGGGCCGTAAGTTTGACATGCTTGACTTAGAGGAATGTAGAATGTTTATAGGTTCTTGGCTGCACAAAGAGTATACTACTAGTAAAATGAGAAGACTAAGGAAGGTTCTATATACTTTCTGGTCATCTCTAAAAATAAAAATAAAAGGGAGAGAGCACCATTTAGAATTAGGGAAGCTCAAGGTAAAAATCAAATCCTTGTCTGCTATGCCCTGAAAATCTAACAGTGATGACTGGTCCATTTCTACTCAATTGTTCTCAGCTTCTGGAGAACTTTCATGAGTTCAGTTTAACAGCAGAATCACACCATTTCCCTCATGCATAGTCACTCTAACTCTCTAAAAGGAGCTGCTATCTACCAATTTATTGGATTCATCAAGGAGTCCTGTGGAAGACTTTATAGTGTATATCATGTTGAGAAGAAGGCAGAGCAGGCAAATTTATCTGCTGCCTCATAAATGAGTTGTACCTAAACAAGCCAACTGGAACAGTATGCCTCCCTCAGCTTCTTGTCAAGTCAAACCAATTTCACTGTGCAGACTGTGCTTCCTACACCATTTAGACCACAAATATCCTTTTAAGGCAATTGCATGTCAGTGTTATTAGCACAGAGCTGCTTAGGACTCCACGATGGATATTTTATTGTTGGAGATCCACTCTGCTCACTCATTACTGAAAGGTCAGATAGGAAGGCTGATTCTTCAGATGTCTCACCTTGTAATGTTGATGGCATCCAAGAAAACATTATTTTAAGCCAATAACTAAGGTCATTAAAATAAATGTTTCCATGATTCTGTTCTGACATTTAAGAAATGTTTTTCACAGACATCTGACTTTCAAATACCAAGCCCAAAAGCTTCACTTCAAATGAGGTCGACAACATCAGGCCAGTCTCCAGAACTGTGAGAAATAAATTTGTTGTTTACAAGCCACTCAGTCACATCGTGTGTGTGTGTGTGTGTGTGTGTGTGTGTGTGTACCCATGTAGTATGTGTGCACTTTGATTTACTTTCATAAAAAGTCACCACTCTAACCAGATTGATCTGAGATCAGGGCACCAAATAGGTTTATATTCAGACAGTTTAATTTTAAAAGAAACTAATTTATATGCTCTTTGAGAAAACAAAATTAAATACATCTAAATACATCTTTAGAGTACCACATGAAGAATAGGTCACCTCCAAGAAAACAGCCTTACCTCCTGACCTCCAGGTTCTACGCGTGGGCACCATTGAGGTAAAGCTGTTCTTCATGTGCAAAAAGCATAGCAAACTCATCCACTGAAGAAAACAGCCTTTTGGAATTAGGTTAAAACAAAATAAATTTACTGATAGAAAAGCATGGAAACTTAAAAAAATAGGTCTGAATGACAAATTGATAAATACATGGGCTTATATTCACAAGTAGAACCTATTATATACTCTTTTTTCTTTTTTTGTTGTTAGTACCTATTTTCTTAATTAGTAAATCAAACTCTGTTCACAATGAAACCAGAGTAAAGGGCATCTAAAAAGCCTTAATTTTCTTCATTCAGCATATACTTGCTCAATGTCAGATCACATGGCTGCAAAGGCATAGCAATCACAAGCAGCAGTTTTGATAATGCTACTCATTGCTTGTGACTGTGCTTTTGAGGAGGAATTAAATGCAGCAAATTTATTTTAAGGGGCACACGCATAATTTTTCTGTGGAGTATATACTCTTTTTCTGATAAAAAAACATATATATTATCAAAATAGGAAAGTATTAAGAAACAAAAAAATTATCTGCAATACCAAAGGTAATTTTATCACTACTAACATTTCAGTATATTTCCTTTCAAATTTTTCATTTCAAAACACATTTAGTCAAAATTCAATCATATAACAATTTTAGCTCATGTTTTGATTAATATTATTTCCCAAATTTCTTGTCCTCATGAAATTATGCCTGAGTCTATGCAAGCGAGCTTACAGACAGAATCTGAAGTAGGTGTTTACATAGGGATTCTGTGAGATCTGGGAGCCATGACAAGGTGCTTGGAGGACCCCAATATACTCAGGGCTATTTGGAGCATCAAGACTTAGAACACTTATTACTATAAACCAGAATTAATTTTAAACTGCAATAAAGAACAAAAATAAAGGATTTTAAGCGAAAAGGAGCTGCAGGCCAGGAGACAGATTCAGGCAGCAACCTAAATTGTGTTCCACCAAGACAAAGGAAAGCCATCTTTTATAGCAAAAGTTTCAACTGGAGTTCTCAGTTAGGTCCATTTTATGTAAAGGAGGTATCCAACTGTACTGTTCTGATTGGACAGGGAAGGTCTCAGTTTATTGGTAGAAAGACAAAACCAGGGTTTCCCTGCAAGTGTTGACCTAGACAGAATAAACAAGTAGATCATGGGACAGAAAGCTGAAAGTTCAGTCTAAGTTTCCCCATAGTACACAGAGTATGTGAGCAAATGGCTGCTAGACTCTCATCTATACTAATAAAAGGGTAATATGCTAATTAGACCAGGTTGACTGGACATCTTCTAGATGTCCCACTTCCTTCTGGACAAAGCCATGGTGGCAGGGGACGAGGCAGAGGTGGTTAGGGGCAATCAGGCCAGCAGGGGAGCAAGCAGTGAGGGGCAAGATAAGGCCAGATAGGGAGAGAAAGCAATAATTCTGTGATAGATTTTAGGTTATGCTAAAGATGCTGCATTACCAGATAGATCCAGAGACCATGGAAGTACTGGTGTCATCTCATGTGTACTTACTAGCATAGCTGTCAATGATTATGTAAGTGATCGTCTAATTGAATGCATTTCCTCCTTTTACCTTCAAGACTTCAAGAAAAAACTTGGGTTGACGGTCCATTTTTTTAAACCTTTAATTTCAATTTAATACTTACAGAGTCTCAGAAAACTTCTGTTCTTTTAAAAAATGTAAAATAATGTGGTGCTGCACTGTTCCATTTTCTAAGGGCTAGCTAACAAGATTATAATACCTTCCATTTAACAGAAAACAAAGCAAAAATGGCCCACACTTACTTCTTGATTTATTTTTCCTAAAAATTGGTTCTTATAATGGCTCTTGAATTATCCTTTTCCTGGCAGTCACTTGGGCTTCCAAGGTATTTTCAAGCCCAGCTAATAGGACTTTAGCATGAGTCATAGACACCATACAATGAATCAAATATGAGTGAAATGCTCAATTACCGACTAACATTCATGGAGAGCTTTTTTCCAACTAAGAGAGAAATTGTCTCTTGGCCTTGGTTTCAGTCTGCATTGCTAAACCAACACAAATTTTTTCTACTCAATAACAACTTCCAAAGGCAGGAGAGAAAATGTGTTACCAAGGAGACTGCTAACATACAAAGGAAGGAGGGCTTTATGATTTTTCCTGCCTTCAGCTTTCGACCAGCAGGAATTCACAAAAGCTTCTTCATGAGATTGCAGTAAGAAGATCATGGTAAATTCGTCAAGATCATAGTTCATGTTCCATTCATCTCAATCCAGTAACTTCAACATATAACTTGAATAACTTCTTTGATTGTGATGAGAAATCTCCCAGAATGAACAAACAGAACATAATTTTACTTCATAAAAGGAATATCTACTGAGAGTCACAGTGTAGTTGGGAAAGAATGTAGAAGCAAAATATTGATTTATTTTGGAGTTGTATCTAAGAATTTCTAAAGAGGTATACTTTATTGCCACGGTGCTGTATCCTGAAAAATCATGGTGGTCTTCCATGTTCATCAAACCTATTTTAAACGGAATTCAAAGTTACAAGTACTGACATCCTCTTTTTTAAAATAATTACATTTCAGATTTTATTATTAACTCAGATTTTATTATTTCCATGATTAGGAAACCTAAAATTCTCAAGGCAATTGAAAATAGCTAATGTTTCACACAGTAGCAATGACAAATTATACAGCAAAGAGAAAGAACTTGCCAAGGGTTTGCTCACCAGATGAGAAATGTAAGAAAGAGATAAAAATAAGACCTCTTAGGGGTAGAGAAGTTCAGGAGGAACGTTAATCTAACATGGCCCAAAGTAGCAAATTGATAGGCAAATATAAATAACAATCTTGAAGTGAAACCAAAATTATGGTCAGATAAGTTGTTCCAAATTTTCAGACTAATGACATAGGCAAAGCTAAAATAACACATTAGTTGAAAACAAGGATGTCTACAGCATCCAGTACTGAACAGAAATGGTGCACTATGAATGACTACTGTTGTTGTTGTTGTTAATCCTTACAGGAGGATATTTTTCTGTTGATTTCAGGGAGAGTGGAAGGGAGGGAGGGAGGGGGGAGGAGAGAGAGAGAGAGAGAGAGAGAGAGAGAGAGAGAGAGAGAGAGAGAGAGAGAGAGAGAAACATTGATGTGAGGGAGACACATCGATTTGTTGCTTCCTTCACATGTCCCAACCAGGGCTGGGGATTGGGCCTGCAACAGAGGTGTTATGTGCCCTTGATCAGAATCAAATCCAGGACCCTTCAGTCTGAGGGCTGATGCCCTATCCACTGAGCCAAACCGGCTGGGGCCACAATGAATGACTTTTGAAGAGCACGTCCATGTGTTGCTGGATGGCTCATATGAGACAGGAGGGTGGCTGGCCAGTACTCTGCAACCTGTCAAAATGCTAAACAGGAAAATATAAAGACACATGACTAGAGTTTGAGAAAATATTTAAATGAATAAACAAACGCATGAAGAATATGCATTTTAAAATCCTTATGGCTCGGCTGATTGTTTAATTCTAATTCAAACACGGGTTGTATTTGCAATACATAATCTCTAGGATGAATTTCTTCTAATATAAGGACTGAGATCACCGTGTTAGTGTTTCAACTCATTCAAGGCAAACATGCTACCATAGGAAGCCTAATGTTCCTCACATGAATGCATCCTCGAGATACTGGTACAGATTGAGGTTTACTCAATAAGAAATTTGCATATATTTCACCTGCAGGTTATGTGACAAAGCTATAGATTCTGCAAAATCCCAGTTATTCCGAGTACTAACACTTCATTTTACTCACTCAGAGCCAGTGCAGCACGAGTGCACAAAGGACAGATGCCCCCCTCTCTGGCTCCACCTCCACACAACTGCAGTCTGCTGGCCAGGTGTGAGTTCGTCATTTATCCCCAAAAATAGGGTTCCCGGAAATACCCTGTGTCTTTCTTTCATAACTACAACTACTGCCTTCTTCATGTCATGACCATCCTGTCCCTTCTCTCCCTGCTACTCCCCTAGGTAGCCAGTGTGCTTCCCATTCACACCATGAGCAGCAACACCTGTCCAGCAAGACTTCTATGGCTTAACAATAACTTTTCCCACCATATCCCAATATGCAGGTTTGTGCCCCACATAGGAAAGAAGAAGGGACTGTGATATTGTAAGGAAGATTTTTTTTATTGTTTAAAGAGAAAACTGTGAACTAGATTTTGGTTGGCTCAAAAATAGCAAGTTGGGAGTGATCTACCTACCCATGGGCAGGGATTCAATGGTCTCTCTTTTAGAGTTGTGATGCTAGGTCTTGCAAGCCCTTTATTTTACACTTATTTTCACACCTTTGGCCCTTTAGATTGTTTTCAGCTTTGTGCTCCATATTGAATGCTCATTGCCTGGAAAACTCCAATTTGTCATTTAAGACCCAAATTGAATGTCCCTAAGTGAGTTAGTTGATCCATCCGTGCGCTTACTCAGCTCTTAATGTGTACCTTCGTGACATGTGTTAATATGTTACATTCTGTTTGGGCTGCCATTGCAAAAAGAACAGAGGCTAACTGAGTCTAAACACCAGAAATTTATGACCTAATCACCCCCCACTTCCAAATACCATCATCACAGTGGGGATTAGGTCCCAACATAGGAATTGGGGGAGGGGGAGACGACAGAAACATCTAGTCTATAGCACTCCAAGACATGTTGACATATATCTTTATAGCACACACTAACATGTACTCTTGTATCTAGATGGATCCTCACAATTTGAGTTGTTAAAATTGGCTCACTGTTTCACTCTAAGTGTATTTTATGTCATCGTGGAAAAGCTTCTATTTACTTTAAGCCACCAAAATTACAGGATTTATCTGTTACAGAACTCATGCTACCTTAAGTGGTACGTGTCTCTTTCATTCCCTTTGTTGGGCATCGGATATATTTTAGGCACTGAAGATACTACAATGAACAAGACACGTTCACTGCCTTCATAAAGCTTACATGCAGAGGAGAGAAACCTGATATAGAAGTAGACAAGTGGTGATCAGAGGAAGCCTACAGGCACGAGTAGCGATGACCATGGAACCTAATTCAGATGGGCAGTCAGGGAAGGCACGAGGAGGGCATGTCTGGGCAGAGACCTGACATTGGTGAGCCAGTTACTTCTCTTTTGAATGAGCTGCTCTGTATAAAAGCTGCCACTGGCACAGGGCCTGGTACATGGTGGGTAAATGAATCTAAGAAAACTTAAAACATTGACTTCCTGCAAAAGAAAGTATTTGTGTTGCCATTGGATGACAGAATAAGTGGGTTGTAAAATCTATATTTGGTGAAAGCTCTTTAAACTTAAAAATAATTACATGTAAATTGGTCTAAATTATACTTAATTTAATATGTGATATTTTAGTGAAATTTATATTTTGTTAGGTAATTAACATGGTCTTATCATTTCTCATACTTTTATAGATTTACAGTTGATAAATGAGCATTATACTGTGAATATTAACATTTTGCTTATAACAAAGAGAATTTCACGTTTTCTAGAATAAGTTACAGTCAATTTTTCACAATTTTCTCTCATTAATTACTGCTTTATTTCAACACTATTTATAGTCTTTTCATTTACATTCATATTGCCTAAAATCTCCCATCTATAACCACTATTAACTTCTTAATTTTGAGGCAGTTACCTGTGAAAGGATTCCCCTTTAATTTTTTTAATTTTGAATATTAAAGAATAAAGAAACATAATAATACTTAGGTTCTTCACACAGGTCAAATATGATATAAAAATTGAATTCCTAATTATGATGTGTCCATTTAGAGAAATATCATTACATAAATTATCATTGGCATTATACCTGTATTCACAATTTATGATTAAAAGATCAAACTTTAGCTGTGGCTGGGTAGCTCCCTTGGTTGGAGTGTTGTCCTGCTACTCCAACGTTGCAAGTTCGATCCCGTTCAGGGCACATACAAAAGAATCAACCAGTGAATGTGTGAATGGGTAGAACAATGAATCAATGTATCTCCCTTCCTCTCTCTCCCTAAAAATCAATCAACAAATAAAACTTTTTAAAGAAAACTATTAAATTTTAGTCTTGTTTTGGGGAAAGCTTATCTAGTAGGAGGAAGCAGATAACATAAAACAATTACATAGAACCAACACAGTTTATATTCAAGGCTACAGTGAAGAAATTAAGTGGATGTGAACTGCTTCTTTATTCTTCTCTTTGAAGGGTTAGCCTTCCCACGGGAATTTATGTTTGTTTTCAGCATGGACCACGTAGAAAGATTAATTGGTAATATTAAAATGTCAGATCTCAGCCCTGACGGGTTTGGCTCAGTGGATGGGGCGTCGCCCTGCGGACTAAAGCATCCCAGGTTCGATTCCGGTCAAGGGCATGTACCTTGGTTGCAGTGGGGAGTGTGCAGGAGGCAGCTGATCAATGTTTCTCTATCATCCATGTTTCAAACTCTCTATTCCTCTCTGTGAAAAATAATAAAATATATATTTTTTAAAAAGTCAGATCTCAGGGTAAGTTTCTCACTGATAGTCCTGGTCAACTAACAGCATATTGATAATGTCTATATCACCTTCACATAAGCCACAGAGTGGCTTGTAAGAGTGGGGAGGGGGCCAACTTTAGAAGTTGGCCTTAAAATGGCTGTAACATTTCTAACACTATCCCACCAAGTGGACAAAACAGTGGCAATGGGTGTAAAGGCCAAGTGATCTAGAAATAGAATGTTTTGGCCTTTATATGCCCAATATATGAACAGACTGAGAAAAAAAGAGGGCAAACAAAATCCAGTTTAGTCAGTGTACTAAAAGGAATCACATTTACTGTGCCCTTCTAATCTTTTGGGTTTTATTTTTTAACCTAAATGTCTGAGCCTAGAATATGAGGATACTTGTTGGACAAAGATTCAGTGTCTTTTAGTCAAAAGGTCTGGAAGCAGACATTTGAAAGGAATTTAGAGGTAATTGGTAGAAATTAGGAAGGAAGAGAGGAAATTCAAAAGAAAGAGAAGGAAAATGTCAAACAGAAATTCTGTAAGCATCATTATATTTTAAAAGCAGATTACATATCTGAAACATTAACTCCTGTTGAAAGCAATTACATTAGCATTTATTAAAGTCAATCTAGACCTTGAGTAAAAATATAATAATTTCCCTAAAAACTCAAACCCCAATTTTCCCATGTAATTACTCTTAGTACTATCTATTATAGCATAATGAGAGAAAAGCATGCTATCCTGCATATTTTTGGCTTAATGAAAATATTTATAACATGGTTTTCTTTTTATTTCTCTGAAGCTAGAGGAAGTTTTGGATATTCAAAGGGTCATGACTTTGAAAACTTTTTTCTCTTAATACAAATGCTAAATTTTTGGGACTCATTACAAAATCATCTTTAAAGAATTCAATAGGCACATATAGCAAATAAAATGTCCCATGTGGAAAGGTTTTGAAATGTATTGCTGGTCAGGGCACTGGTTAATAAGTGAGAAATACTGGTTTTAAAATTTAAAAAAATGATAAAGCAAAGTTTTTAAAAATCAAAACTGAGTACTTGGCATTTCTCTATTATTCAGCTAGCAACTTCAAAGTCCGGCCAAAATAAGGGTGGTCTTCCAGCCCTCCTCAGGTGAGAGATGCCTGGTGCCAGCTGCCTGAATGGCTGTGAAGGAGGCCTGTTCCCTCCTTCATGGGCAAATGGCTGGCCTGCCCTCCTTACAGCTGTGTGTGCTGTGTGACTGGGCTGTGGTTCATGGGTGAGAGCAGAATTGATTTGTGCCTTTTCCAGGTCTGGTGAAATCTCCCAAGTGTGACCCTTCATGCTCCTCCCCTCTTCCTGTAGAGACTCACGGGGACAAATGAGGAAGACCACGAAGCCACAAACTGGAAGGGGCCTGGATCAGGACCTTGAACTTCATGAGAAACACACTCCTATTGGATTAATGGATACAGTTTGAGAGTTTGCCTATTACCAAGTTACTTCAACTCACAGATACATATATATAGACATTTTTAAATGTGGTGACTTGAAAGGAGCAGAAAGCAATAGGTAGATATATTGCAAAGATAAACAACAGAAAAAAAATTGGAAAAGGCAGTGAATGTGGAGATTAAGAAATAAACTAATAGGATATAATCTTTACATTCAGGCCTCCAAAGCCAACTGTTTCAAAAAAATTATCTTTATTGTAGAAAGTATTACAGATGTCCCCTGTTTCCCCCAGGACCCCCCCTCCTCCCCTCTCCCGCCCCCTCCCCAGGCCCTCCCCACTCTGTAGACTGTGCCATGGGTTATGCATATATGCATACAAATTCCCTGGTTGATCTCTTCCCACCCCTTCCCTTCCCTCTGAGATTCAGCGTTCTATTGCTTGCTGCTATGTCTCTGGATCTATTTTACTTGTCAGTTTATTTTGTTCATTAGATTCCACATATAAGTGAGATCCACTTTTGATCCCTGGATTAGAGCACTGGGGAGACAAAACAACAGGGTGACTCACATGCTCTCAGAGAGGACGCCACCATGGGCAGGAGGACCCCAGCAGGGGAGGCGAGGAGGAGAGGTACCAAGATGAACAAACACGGAGGCCTGTGGGAACTTGGCAGGAACGACATACGGGCTCACTCAACATTTAGCACTATTATTGGAGCCCTCGTCTCACCAACAGAGAAACTGGAACCGAGAATATGTTGACCACTGATCCATCCACATAAAAGAAAAACAAAGTTTAAAATTCCCTAGCTCTTGGTTACGACTTTTATTTTCCAGGAGAGGTTCCTTACTGTACTATTCAGGTAAATGTCATATGATTTTTTAAAAATCAAAAGGGTTTTACTATTCGATAGCTGTGAAAAAAAGCAGGATTAAACAAAGTGGCCAAATTCTTTACGTAGAACTTCTCAACCTTCAACATTCTTTTTTTAAAATATATTTTATTGATTTTAGAGAGGAAGGGAGAGGGAGAGAGAGAAACATCAATGATGAGAGAGAATCATTGATTGGCTGCCTCCTGCACGCCCCCTACTGGGGATCGAGCCCGCAACCCAGGCACGTGCTCTTGGCCGGAATCGAACCTGGGACCCCTCAGTCTGCAGGCCAACGCTCTATTCATTGAGCCAAACCAGCCAGGGCTCAACCTTCAACATTCTGCTGTGCATTCTAAATACCTGAGAAGGGGCCAGCTGGTATGCTCAGTGGTTGAGAGTCGACCTATGAACCAGGAGGTCATGGTTTGATTCCCAGTCAGAGTACATGCCCAGGTTGCAAGATCGATTCCCGTGTGTGTGTGTGGGGGGGGGGGGGGTGCAGGAGGCAGCCGATCAATAATTCTCTCTTATCATTGGTGTTTCTCTCTCCCTTCCTCTCTGAAATCAATTAAAAGTAAAGAAATAAATACTCAAGAAGAACCTGGCATATGCAGTTTTCCAAATGTATGTGATCATAGGCTAAAGTAACCAGGTGACCAGATTTTAACATTGGTAAAGCCAGACACCATTGACCAGGGTGGGTTTTTTTATTATTATTTTTTTTTACTTAAAATATTACAGAGAGTAGTACATATGTCTCTTTTATTTTCGCCCTTGACCTTCCCCCATCCTCCGCTACCCCGACGGGCGGGGGGGGGGGGCGTCGAGGGGAGGTCTTGATTAAAAATTTGGTCTATATGGAGCAACAAATATTTTCATGAAATGCAAAAATAGTATTGTAATATATTTTTTTATTTCAACATAAGTACAATTTACAAATATAATAAATAAATAAATTATATATAATATTATTTTATTCTTTGGCATACTTCTCATTTGAGTGAATTTTTTTTCAGTAGATTGCTGTCGTTTAAAAGGTCATGAAAATTTTCACAAGAATTTGTTAAATTATATTTCACACATAAAATGGCTTTCAAAGTCTCAACACTTAATTGTGATTTTTCTGATGTCCACACTTTATTTACCGTAGAAAAAAACACGTTCAGTTGCAGCATTAGTTCCTGGTAAAAACAGCGCATTATTATTTTAATTTTAATCCTATATTTCTAAATAATAACAATACTAACTTGTATTATTTTTCCTCTGAATTTGCTATAACGTAAGTCATAAGTGTCACTTTCAAGGCCAGCACTAGACTTTTTGCGCCAATATAAAATATAAATAATACGAGTACTGTCTGCTAAATTCAAGAAAATTTATGTATTTATGAAATAAATAAATCAAGTACTTACCTAAATTATCTGAATAGCTGATTTGTAATGACATCACTTGTTTAACTACCTTACTAGCACGCAGTACAATGTGTATCGTCTGAGAGACAGTTACAAAATGTTTTCCTTGTTGCCAATCCCAAAAAATGCCATTGTTCATTAAGTCCAAACAATGGTAGTTGAATTCTAACAACTGATCAACAATGCCAACTTTGATCAGCGGTTCACGATAATCAGTTCTCAACAATTATTTGTTATTATTAAAGTTTAACATTATAAAATTAACAAAAATAATATAAAACTCATATCCTGGCTAAAAAGCCACATGGCTGCCGAAAACTGTATTTTCCCTTCCTGTTCTCCCGCCATTCCCTAGCTTGTTGTGCATTCTTCCCATAAATCAGGAGTTTTTTAAAACGCCACGGGACACGGGACAAATTGTTAAAAATCGGGACTGTCCCGCCACAAGCAGGACATCTGGTCACCTTATCATAGGCCCCTTTGATGGCAATATACCTCCCAGAGCACAGGGCACAGGTAATGGGAGAATTTTACCCACTAATGCTAATCCTTGTGTTCTCCAGTTTGTATTGCAAGATAGCCAATCATGCCAATCAGAAGACCTCTTTTTTTCACTGGGGTCTTAGCTCCAAACCATGTTTAATATTTTCAGGATGAGTTAGAGAAGAAACCACAGCAGCCAGCCTTCTGCTTCTCAGGCATCAGCTTCTTCTTTCCACCTGTCTATCCCAATGCATGCCATTGTATAAGTTGTTATTTGTCTAACATTTGTGCTGCTTACAGAACAATCCACGTTGAGTACCATAGTCTGAAAAATGACCTTGGGCAATAGAGACAAGCAAAACGACAATTTCTCAGTCTTCTACTGCAGCAATTGTTATCTCATGCTAATTTCAAAAATGAAAGGGCTATCATAGTGTATGAAACCATTTGAGTTAATAGTATTCTTGACTTTTCATGCCCCTATCCAGTGACAGAAATGCAAATGCCGATGCAAATGTAACAGCGACATTTCAACTGTAATTTATAGGTGGGTGGGTTTAAGGGAAGCAACTGCAGAAAACAAGTAAAACAAAACCAAAGCTCTTCAGTAGACAGTACATCACTCCTGCCTTATTCCTTAAGCAAAACATTTGTAAGTAATAATCATGCCAGATTCCTCACAGAAGACAGCAGTATGTCCAATGTGAATGTATGCATAGTCATTAAGGTTAAGAATAAGAGCAAATCTCTTATTTCGCCAATTTCCTTACTTGCCGAAACGGAAAATAAAGTAAATGATGTGCCTAATGGAGTTGTATAAGGAAATAGCTGTACATTCTGTTGGCCTTTTTTCTAATTTTTACTTTAATCTGTTTTGCAAGTAGAATTATTCTTGCTCTCGGGTAGTATTTCTTGGAGGCGGCATTTCTATTTGGAGAGTTCTCGTCTGAGGCCTCTGTGACCTGCGATTGCACTGTTTGGATGCTGTGCACTTTAAAATACTGGTGGGTAAGGAATAGAATAGCATGAACACAACCAAGGAGCATTAGGTACAGGGTTGTCTGCCCTGTTTTACTTTGATAAGAGTCTGGCTTTTTTTTATGCTCCATTTTTTATTGCCTCCAAACATATTCACTTCATATATGAAAAAATGGGTACCATCGGGATCTCCTAGTATGACTGTTAGAAGTGGTGTCTTTTAATGACGATGGGATATTGCAATTGATATCCCCAATCCCAGCAGACCCATTCCATACAGCATTAAACACCCAGCCCTTACTTCCTAAATGCTATTTTCAAGGACAGGTTCATGGCTTTGGTTACTCTGGTTCATGACCAAAAGACTAAAAAAAAAAGAAGAAACTTTATTTCCATTTTACAGATAAGAAACATGCAGAAAACTGAGTTCCATATTCAAGTCACTCTAGCTCTGTGTTCATTGCCAATAAAATGTCTAATGTGAGTATAATGGGTTAATTGATGCGGTCATATTGGTACAAATGCAACATTCACAGTTCTGCCCTCAGGGTCTTAGGCCCTCTGTGCGTGAGATGACTTCAAGGATGAAGAGCAGGGTTCTTTCCTTTAAGCTGTTTTTTACTGTTTCACCTGCTTTGATTATATCATCATCCTGTTGAAATCATCTTGCTTGAATCTGTTACAAGTCACTGCTGCTTTGATGATTTCTCAAGTCATCTGCAGGTCACTTTCGTAAGACTCTAGCTTCTAAAGATTTTCCTTCCTTCCCTTCATCCTTTCCCTATCTGCTACCTTTCCTCTTGTTCTTCCTTTCCTTCCTTTTCAGCCACTAGACTTTCTTTACTGACAAGCCTCTATTTCCCTCAATAGATATGGATTTCTATGCAAGCTCTATTTATAGTTTTTAGAAAACCTCTCACTTATTCTGTCATTGTTTTAGTGAGATTGTTTGACATTTTTCAGTTGTGAACCTGTACTATTTTGTATCATCTCTCAACATTTTAAACAAACATAACAGAAATTCCTTTTTTTTGTGGGGCGTGGGGGGTCCAGAGACTGCATGACACCCTCTGAGGTTAATTGAAGAACCAGTGACCTAGTGCATTGCTAGGGAAGAATTCTGAATTTCCACCAATTGCATCTATAATTGAACTGTGTAGATTCACCCTCTTCTGAGTTCTTGCTCTGTCCTAAATAAACATGAGTGCAACCATGATCATTGCTTCAGAAGGAGCCAAATGCCAAAAGCACATGGCCTGGGCCCCGAGAGGCTTACAATCCATCAAAAGTCTTTATAATACACTAGTGGCCTTGTGCATGAAATTCGTGCACAGGTTGGGAGGGGTGTCCCTCAGACCGGCCTGCACTCTCTCCAATCTGGGACCCCTTGGGGGATGTTCAACTGCCAGTTTAAGCCTGATCTCACAGAAATCCCTGTAGGATTGGGCCTAAAGTGGCAGTTGGACATCCCTCTCACAATCCGGGACTGCTGGCTCCTAACTGCTCACCTGCCTGCCTGCCTGATCGCCCCTAACCACTCTACCTGCCGGTCTGCTCACCCCCCTCCAACTCCCCACCCTGCCAGTCTGCTTGCCTCCAACTGGCCTCCCCCTCCCTCCCCCAACTGTCCTCCTCTCCTGGATTGATTGCCCCTAACCGCCTCTGCCTCAGCCCTGCCATCATGGCTTTATCTGGAAGACTGTCTGGAAGGTATCCTGGTCTAATTAGCATATTACCCTTTTATTAGTATAGATTTATGATTACTTCTTTCCACTGAAATAAACACTCGTTTCAAACAGAAAACTCCTGAATTTAAGAGAAAAATCCATGTTATCTATGATGGGACAGTGAATAGTTTCCTTTATATCTTAAAGCCAGCTTCTTCCTCAACCCATTTCCCCAAAATGCTAGAAAAGAGTTCAATGGACAGTGTAAATTAGATTCCCCTCTGATTAATCAGCTTTGCCCATTTTCAGGGACACCCTGTATATACCAAGTAATTTGTGCATGAAGCAGGACCTCCTCTGACAATGAGGTTGGCTTGTTCTCTTCTGACACATGAGGTGAAGCAACAAAACCACGGAAAGCACCAGGTACTCAGCAGATATTGTAGACAGAACTCAAATAAGGGTTTGTCAGAAAATGATAGTTCCTCTAGGCGATGAGAATAACATTGAATGTCTACATAAACAATACAATCAATTCTAGCTAACCCTTGAAAGATCCAGGGTTAAGCACAAAAAGAATTCCTATTTTCTGGCAGCTCTATTTTTAGCCTCTATTAATGTATTGTGTTAGCAGAGCAGACCTTAGAGAACCAAGCTCTGGAATTCATCTTAGCCTCATAGGAAGTTCAGCGTTCCTCTCCTGGGAGGCCATCCCTCTAATGTAGAGGAACTGATGCTGAGAGAAGGTTCTCTGAGGTCAGACACCAGAATGTTAAATCTTATTTCTTTTTTTATGTATTTTAAGTTTTTATTGTTGAAAGTATTACATATGTCCCCTCTTCTCCCCCACTGACATCTTCTAGCTCCCTTGCCTCCACCCCAGGCCTTCACCACCCTATTGTGTGTGTCCATGGGTTTTGCATGTATGCATACAAGTTCATTGGTTGATCTCTTCACACACACCCACCTTCCCCCACCTTCCCTGTGAGGTTTCGCAGCCTATTCTATGCTTCTGTCTCTGGATCTATTTTGTTCATCAGTTTATTTTGTTCATTAGATTCCACATATGAGTGAGATCAGGTGATACTTGTCTTTCTCTGACTGGCTTATTTTGCTTAGCATAATACTCTCCAGGTCCATCCATGCTGTTGCAAATGCTAAGAGTTCTTTTTTACAGCTGCAGAGTAAATCTTATTTCTGTTCCTTAAACACTTGGTGGCCTTGGGGGTGTGATATAACCTCATCAAGTCTCCATTTTCTTGTCTGAGAAAAGAGATGTGCACTGCTTTGCTGAGAGATGCCCAGATTAAAGGAGAGAAAAGACAGTTATGCCAGAGACCTACACAGAGCAGGTGCTGGATTTCCTCCCTTTGCTGCTGTTATTTTACAGGTGCTGACAAGCTCTCCTCTTCAGCTATGTAGGTGTTGAGGCTGAGCCTAATGTATTCGTCCTGAAATGCTAAATTCTGCATCTCAAAATTTGCTCTCTTTTTCTCCATCTAGTTTTGCTTCTGTCCCTTTGGCCTGCATCTTCAAACAGTCCTGTTTCATCCATCTTAGCCTCAGCAGATGCCTTCTGTGATTGTGTCACCTCCCAGCTCCAAAGCTGAGGTGTGTTTTTATTTTTTTACTCTCCTCTCCACAGGCCTCCTGAATAAATCCTTCTTTCTGAACTTCTTCATAAAGCAGTGGCCCAGATTAAGTCATTGATGTGAATCTTCACTTTAATTATGTTATTCACAGAAACATTAAGCTGTTTTCAGAGTGCAGCATAGTTCATTCTTTTAAAGACGGGTTGAGAAGGCTACAAATGAGGTATATTAGAGGCTGCTTGATCTGCTTCCTCTGACACCAGGAGATTTCCTTTGAAGCTGCTTTTGAAAGTCCTCCTAAATATGCTGAGACCTGCTTGACTTTTGGAGAGCTGTTTCCTGCCATTTCCTCATACACATTTTATGTCACATAAAATGTCTTCATTTACAGAAAATGTACTTAAATCACTAATATTTTTATGTGAATGAGAGAGAGAGGGAGAGAGAGAGAGAGAGATTGAGATTCAAAAGGAAACGCAGAGAAAGATTAAAAATTAAATTTAAGAAGTGCCCATCTAAGTGGGCTCTAAACTCAAAGAGGAACATCTTCAGTTCTGAGGATGTAGTTCAATGCCTTTATTATACAAATTAGGAAAATAAGAGACAAGGTCACTGAAGTAAGAGGCAGAGCTTGGAATAGAATAGAGTCAAGAATGGCCAAGTTGCCCTAGCTGGTTTTGCTCAGTGGATAGAGCGTCAGCCTGAGGACTAAGGAGTCCTGGGTTCAATTCCAGTCAAAAGCACATACCTTGGTTGCAGGCTCCACCCCTGCTCTGGTCAGGGCTCATGTAGGAGGCAACCAATTGATGTGTCTCTCTCACATGGATGTTTCTCTCTTTCTGTCTCTCCCCCTCCTTTCCATTCTATCAATGGGAATAGCCTCAGATAAGAATTAACAAAGAAAACAAAGAGGAAGAAGAACGGCCGGGTCACTGTGCTTACCATTTTTATGTAGGCAAAAGCAGCTTCAGTCAGACAAGCAAGGTATGGAACACTTGCAGTTATTAGTTCTAATACAGGTGTAATTTATTCTGAGAATATTATTATCAGACTAAGGAACATCCCCATCCTGAGCTATCACTCAGCTTTCTGTTCACGGGAACAGTAGAAAAGGAGGACATGTCTTATAGGGAAGCAAGCGGTTATTCATGAGTGGGCCAATATTAGATGCTGTCAAAGTGTGAAAGCTGAGTTGGAGGGTGTGACTCACATGAGAGCTTACATAAAATTTTCAGAAGAAATTTCTTTTCTTCTGAAAGTAAATTTTGTATCTACCTGGAAGGAGTGCTGAAGTAGTGTGAAAATCCAGGAGATAGAGGAACATGAACTCTTTTGGATACTCCATTCAGAAGAAAGAAAAAGGGAGAGAACAATTGGGTCAGGTCTCCATACAAGAACAGATGAGAGGGTCATGGACAAGTACCAATTATTAAGCCACAGTAGACCAATCATCCCAGCCAATAAGATGGGATCCAATCAATGTCCCAAGCTCTGTTTAGGCTAATCTATAATTAGCCATTTCTTTTTTTTTTTTTTTAATTAGCCATTTCTGAGGAGGGAATATAAGGCTTTGAGGAAGCTGAGAAGCTGAGCCTAGAGGACAGGAATATTCCCCTCCCAATAATGGTGCTAGAGTAACAAATTGCAGGTAGGATACAAGAATCCAATGAGGCAAGCATCACCTTTATTTAATAAGGTAATAATGAGTATATTGGCTTAATTTAAAGTAGTAAGGCTATAAGTGCCCTCATTACTCACAAGCATGAGGATCCATTGTGATTAGAACCAAACTCTCATTCCATTATCTGAGTTAATGATAAGATGCTCTATTAAATACTTCTTAAAATTATTTAAAGCTATATCAGCCTGTTTGTTAATGAATTCAACCATGGCAAATTTATATATATATATATATATATATATATATATATATATATATATATATACACTAGGGGCCTGGTGCACAAAAAATTGTGCACTCAGGGGCGTCCCTCAGCCCAGCCTGTGCCCTCTTGCAGTCTGGGACCCCTTGGGGGATGTCCACCTGCTGGTGTGCCTGGCCAGCCTGGGTGAGGGGCTGATGGCTGTTTGCAGGCTGGCCAAGCCCCTCAGTGGGAACCCTCACCCCATGGTGGTGTGGCCAGCCTGGGTGAGGAGCTGAGGGCCATTTGCAGGCTTCCCACAGCCCCTTCAGGGTTTGGGTCCCTACTGGGGTGCCTGGGTCAGGGGCTGAGGGCCGTTTTCAGGCTGCCCACAGCCCCTTCAGGGTTCGGGTCCCTATTGGGGTGCTTGGGCACCCTGGGTGAGGGGCTGATGGCTGTTTGCAGTCTGGCCACAGCTCCCATTGACCCAAGGTCCCAGTGAGGCTGGCTGGAAGTAGGTTTCTGGGCTTTATTTATCTTCTATATTGAAATGTTGTTGCCTTAAGTGGAGGCCACAGCCTGCCTAGGCAGGCAATGAAGCCTTCTTTTGCTTCAGCTCTGTGGCTTCTATAATTGAAACATTGTTGCTTTGAGCTGGCCGAGGCAGGCAATTTCCTCCAAACAGAAGCCTCCTGTTTGCTCTAGCTCCATGGCTGCCGGCTGCCATCTTGGCTGAGTTAATTTGCATACAGTTGCTCTGATTGGCTGATGGGTGTGGCTTGACCGGTGGATGTGGCTTAGTTGTCTCAGAGTGAAGGTCAATTTGCATATTACTCTTTTATTAGATTAGATATATATGTGTGTGTGTATATATATATATATATATATATATATATATATATATATATATATAACCTAATTTTTAAAAAGTTCCTGAAAAAGGAATTTCTTCAACTAGCCCCAGAAATCTTTCTGTAGGTTTCTATTGTACTAGAGGCCTGGTGCACAAATTTGTGCACTGGTGGAATCCAGCTGGCCTGCCTGATGAGGACCATTGGGGAGGCAGGCCAGCTGGGGCAAGGGGCTGTGGGCAGGGCTGGTGGGAGTGAGGGGCCACAGCCAGCTTGCTGGCCAGCCCCACTCCCGATCAGGGTCTGGGTGCCTGCTTGGGGGTGGGGCCAGCCAGGGTGAGGGGCCATGGGCTTTCTGATCATTCTGCCCTTCAGTCAATTTGCATATTGCCCTTTTATTATATAGGATAGTTTTGGACCCCTGGAAGATTCATTTGATGTGAACCATGAGAAGAAATTTATCTGCTGAAAGGGACTCCCCATAGTCAAGTAAGCCCAGATTTTTTAAGTGATAAGAATCTAGCTGCCTTTGCTGACAGAGGTTTCTCATACACTCTGTATACCAGCAAGAAGTTTAGACTGAACTTCCCACACTATGACCTGCTCATTTCCATTAGCTGAGTCAACCAGTGAACTAACCTGACCCATATAATCAGAACTGCTCTGTAATGACAAATCAGGACACAAAATACCAGTCAGTTAATACTGTGGGATTCAGATCAATAAGAAGGGTACAAATTTGGATTCCTAATTATATAAAGAAGACCTAATTGAGAATCTGGGTAGGAACTTTCCCCTTTGTCTCAGTGGAACACAATTTAGGTTGCTACCTGAATCTGTGTTTCCTAGGCTGCAACTCCTTTTGCTCAAATACATACTTTTTATTCTTTATTACAGTCTAAAATTAATGATGGTTTACACAGTTAAGAAGAAAGAGATAGAGAGGTGTAAAGGGGTCCATTAGAGTAGAAAGGTGGTAAGACCTCAGGTTCCAGGCTTCTCACTCAACAATTTTTCATTTACTCTTCACAGCCTCTGAATGCACGAATAAAAACATTTTTCACTGTTTAAATCATCAGCATTAAGGCCTGCTGCAAATACACAGGGCCTGGTCTGCTTAGAAGCAGGAAAACAAATGAATGATCACTGGTCAATTGTGATCTTTAGTTTATGAGCTTGTCACTACATTCCAAAACAACTTTCCTTCCAAGTGATCTTTAGCGCCTTCATTGCTACCATGTTGAAGCAAGGCTATGCAAACTGAACAAATGTTAAATCAGCACATTCAGTTCCTGTGCTGATGTTAAGGAGACACCTGCCAGCCATCCTATAGGGTGCTCAGGAAAATAGTCCTCCACCATGTCCTAATCAAAGCACATTGAAATTAAAATCAAATCATTTCTCCTCTTCCCTCTTGCCTTTGAACTGTGTATAAGGCAGACATAAAAGATGGACCCCACCTGTCTAAAGATTGGTATTACAGTTCCAAGTGAGCAGTCATGAGGGGTGGATTTTTCAGAGCCTGTTCGCCTGAGTGACAGCTACTGACACAGCCAGACTTCTAAAGATTTCTGAACCATTGACTTGAGGTGGAGGTGAAAGTTCCACTGGCTGAGTAGACTCCAAACCAACTTTTCTTCTGCCAATTTTTTTTCACACAAAACTAATAATAATTTTCAAGATAGAATTTTGTTAAATGTCAGTTATTTTAAACTGGGCTTAGATACTCCTCAGGCACCAATAGGAGACCGAGCAGAGAGGGTGATCCTCAAACTGTAAAGATCTCTCAACTCTAAGAATTGGTCTGGAAAGAGATTTTCTTTTCCACAATGGTTACTAATCAAAGAGTCTTCAGGAGTAATGATAACTGAAAATGTGGGCCTTTCCCTGTTCAGATTGCTCGGTTGGTTGGAGCACCATCCTGTACACCAAAAGGTTGTGGGTTCAGTCTCTGGTCGGGACACATACAGGAGGCAATGGATCGACTCTCTCTCTCTCTCTCTCTCTCTCTCTCTCTCTCTCTCTCTCTCTCTCTCGTTTCTCTCTTCCACTCTCTAAACATATCCTCAAGTATGTTTAAAATAACAATAAAAATAAAATAAAAAGCTGGGCCTCTGCTATGGTTTTAATCTGTCATTGTTTGCATTTCACCACCTTATCATAATATGAAACACTGAAGTTTACAAAGGTTTTTGGGACTAATTATATGGGTCTGACTCTCACCTCAAGGCTGAGAAGTAGAGAAGATATTATTTGTATCCTTTAATAGATGAAGAAGAAACTCTGACATTCAGGGATCAAACGCTCCCAATCTCCAAGTTATTTAGTAGCAAGTCAGAACTCAAACTCAGAAGGTGATAGAAAGCCAAGTCTATTGCTCATTTCTACCGCTACACCTCTAAGGTACTACACAACCTAGCCATGGGCTCCAGAATCACAGTTAAGTAACTGCCAGCCTCTCGTTCCACCCTGTGCCTTCACTGGTGATTCTCGGGTAATACTGGAGCTACAGCATAGTGTGGAGGTGACAAGACCCTGAGTGAGACTGCAACGTTTGAACCCTGGCCCTTGAATGCATTAGCTATGTGGTTTGGGACACGATCATCTCTATGTACCTCAGTTTCCCCTTTTGTAATATTGACATTTTTTGTAATTGTAATATTGAAATTGAGATATTGAAACTGAACACAGGTCTAGCTGCCTGCTGGAAAAAACAAAAAACAAACAAATTCCTGAGACAGGTGAGGAAAAAAAAGGTGTATTCAAGTGCCAACCACTTGAGAAAATGGGGGACTCTAGTCCCAAAGCCCATCTTAACATCTCAGTACAGGCAGGAGTTTTATCAATAAGGAAATGGAAAGCAGAACCAAAAAAATCAGGAGGTGGGGGCTGTGGACATGCGGGTAGTGTTCTTGCTGGTCAAACCACCACAAGCCCACGCAGATCCAGATCAGCCAGTTTCTGAATATACTCAAAAAAAAAAAAAAAAAAAAAAAGCTGTGAGTGATTTATGGTAGGCATTTATGGCAGGCGTAACTAATCTGGCATAGATCCTGTTTTCTGGCCTGGGGAGAAGTATTATTCATTATATGTTATTTAATCAAGAAGGTTATTTTGTTAGTTAGCGTGAAACTTGATGTAGGATGTGCAGGACATCTTCCCATAGATAGGCCTTACATGGATCTTTGTGGTCACTACCCTTGAGCTGGCCACCTGGGATTGTTTTGACAGTTGAATTCCCATGGCTGAGCGGTCTGTGTCAGTGGACCTTGAGGCCAGGCTGCTTCCTAGGTTCACACAGGAACAGAAACTCCTGAACTGTAAAGTATACTCTAAAAAAAAAAGACTTTTAACATGCCTCTAACTTTAAGAGAAAAGTCAGGTTAGAGTAACAAGCTGGGTTTAACATTAACTAAGATTAACATGGATAGCTCTATATGAATTATTTCATAAGCTTACTTTGTTAGTACATTCTCATTTTAGTTCTAATCTAAGGCTCGTCAGATTAATCTAAGTAGTATAGCACTTTCATTCCCCATTACCCTATTGCAACCACCAGTGCATTTTCTTCCAACAGTATGCTATCTCAGTTCCCCATCCTCAAGTGATAGTTTTAAAAGTTACTAGGATACCGCCATGCCAGGACTTACCACTATTTCATCCATTACATGCACCATCATTGCCAAGCAGGCAGTGAGTAATCCATTTTAGAATCTGTTTCCCAGGACCATATCTTACGTCAGTTGTCACAGATCAGCTTCTCTGGAAAACAGACTCTGAAGTGGAGATTAGCAGGCAGCTGGTTTATTGGTGAGCAATTTGGATAAATGGGGGAAGGAAGCAAAATTTGGCAGAGACAGCAATTGGACTTTGATACACCGTAACTGAAGTCTGAGTCAATTCTGCCAAGAGCTTGGAAACTGGACTGGTCCTTTAGAGAAATTCCAAATTGAGTGCAGGGGACAGACCTTTGTCCTTCTGCATGAATTTGTAATGAATACGGGGTTGTCTACAAAAAGGGAGTCGAGTCTTGGGCAAGTTGTGGAACAGAAAACAATGTTTCTGACAGCAGGAGAATGCCCTTGAGATAGACTCAGAGCTATGCACCACAGCATCCATGATGACCTATGTAAATCAAACCTTGACTTCTAGATGAGATAGATAGATAGATAGATAGATAGATAGATAGATAGATAGATAGATGATAGATAGATGATAGATAGATAGACAACCAGATAGATAGATAGATAGATAGATAGATAGATAGATAGATAATAGATAGATAACCAGATAGATAGATAGATAATAGATGATAGATAAACAGATAGACAGATAGATATCTTTGTGACATAGAGGTATTGAAGGATTTCCTGAGACATTGAAAGTTCCAGTTATAAAATAAAAGATTAGTAAATTGAACTAGATCAAAATGTCAAACCTGTGTATAATTAAGGATAGCAGAGGACAAAGATAAATTACTAGGGGCAGAGTTGGAGATGAATGTACAGAGTGCATTACAAAGGCTTCATCCAGAATATGTAAAAAACTAATGGAAATTATTCAGAAGACAAATACTATAAGAGTGAAAATGGGCAAATGAAAGGTGATTTATACAATAGTCAGTGTGATGGTCAACAAGTAAATGAAAAATGCATAACTTCACTAGTGTGCTGAGAAGTCAAATCAAAGCAATAAAGCCTCATTTTGCATCCACCTGAGGGTCAAAGTTACAACATCTGACAATGCTAGTGTTGGCAAGGCTGCAAGAAAACAAATGCTTGTGTCATGTGTGTTAACTCGTGTGTTGCAAGAGAATGTAAACGGGCTTTGGGGAACAATTCGGCAGTGTATACGCAACTGAAGGTGAGCATGACAAAAACGTGAGACTTTCTACTTCTAGGCCCAGGAACACTCTTGCGCATGAGTACAAGGAGACATGAACAAGGATTTTCATAGTAATGTGGTCATCAGTAGAAACAAATAGATAGAAACAACCAAATGGTTATCAATTTAGAAATAAGTAAATAAAATGTGATTTATCTTCATGATGGTATGTTCTACAGTAGTTCATGCCAATGAGCCAGCTTCACATATATCAACAAGTAGATCTTACAAAGGCCTCTACCCGGTCCTCTTCCCAGGCTTTTACTTAGAAGCAACACTCAGCCTTGTCACTCCTGTTACCCTTACCACCCTCAGGACTCATCTCATTTTGCTCAGGACTACCTAAGCCCATTCTTCTGCATTCCGCTTTTCAACTTTATTTCCATAACTACCTTGTTTCCCCGAAAGCAAGACATCCCCCGAAAATAAGACCTACTTACAGTTTTGCCTCTCGCTGAAATATAAGGCATCCCCCCAAAATAAGACCTCCCCGAAAATAAGACCTTTCCAATAATAAGCCCCTCTAACATAAGGCCTCCCCAATAATAAGGCCCCCCCGAAGCTACCATAACTCTGGACTCTGGGCCGTAGAGGCAGGCGCTGCCACACAGCTCACTGTTGGTCACAGCATAGCAGAGCAGACAGGAAGTGCGAGGTCTCTTTTAATCAGGGAGCCCGCACCACTGCCGGGACAAGCTGCTGCCTGCTGCTCGCTCTGCCCTGATGGAGTCTGGCTAACTCACGATTAGATAGTGAGTCATGCGGGGCAGGAGTCGGGCACATTGTATGGACACACAGGTAATAAATTTCCTTTTTTTGTTGTTCAACTATAAATGTGTACCGTATTCTTCTTCATGGAAAAATAAGACATCCCTGGAAAATAAGACCTAGTGCATCTTTGGGAGCAAAAATTAATATAAGACACTGTCTTATTTTCAGGGAAACAGGATAGGGGCCCAGTGCACAAAAATTTGTGCACTTGGGGGGGGGGTCCCTTAGCCTGTCCTGTGCCCTCTTGCAGTCTGGGACCCCTCAGGGGATGTCCACCTGCTGGCAGGCCTGGCCAGCCTGGGTGAGGGGCTGATGGCTGTTTGCAGGCTGCCCATATCCCCTCCAGGGTTCAGGTCCCTACTGGGGTGCCTGGCCAGCCTGAGTGAGGGGCTGAGAGCTGTTTTCAAGCTGCCCACAACTACCATTGACCCAATGTCCCTGTGAGGCTGGCTGGAATCAGGTTTCTGGGGGTTATTTATCTTCTATAATTGAAACTTTGTTGCTTTGAGCAGAGGCCTAAGCAGGAAACGAAGTCTCCTGCTTGCTTCAGCTCTGTGGCTTCTATAATTGAAACATTATTGCCATGAGCAGACGCTCAGCCAGCCTAGGCAGGCAGTTGCAATGGAAGCCTCCTGTTTAGTCTAGCTCTGTGGCTGCTGGCCTCCATCTTGGCTGGGTTAATTTGCATACAGTCACTCTTATTGGCTGATGGGCATGGCTTGGCTGGTGGGCGTGGTTTAGGTGTCTCAGAGTGATGGTCAACTTTCATATTACTCTTTCATTAGATTAGATACTCTCACCACCTAACATGATACATATTTTACTTCTTTACTTGTTCGGTTGTCTCTTCCCAACCAATATGTAAACTCCATAAGGGCAGGTTAATTTTTACTATTTTGTTCATCTCTAGCCTTAACACCTAGAATATAGCACATATTGTTATAGACACAAAATGCATATTTATTGGATGAATAAATAATACATAATGTAAAAAGCAAGTTGTAACATAATGTGATACAGCCCATGAAAAATGTCAAACACATTGAAAACAGTACCACATATAAGTAGCTCAAACACTAAAATGAACTGCAAAAAAAACATTGTAAATTCCTGATAGTGATTTTTTTTTCTGAGAAGAAAATGATTATAATGGGTTTGAGGAAGGAAAACAGAATTTCAGCTTTATATTTAATGCATATTTTTTATTTTAAAAATAAGAAGTAAAAATGGCAACATTTTTAACATTCTCAATGTTATTTCTTTGTATATTTAAATTAAAACAAAAGGAACCTAAGTAAGAAAATTATAATTTGGTATCATTTATATACAGTTGGGCTAAGATTCCAAATCTCAGAATCTGCAGGTGGTATGTAATGTTTCTCAGTGTAGTTTTACCAGGCATAACCTCCAACTAGCATCACTGTCAGTTTTATAACCAAGTGTCTAATGCTTTGATTTCATTTATTTTAACTCATAAACAAAATTCTTCCTGATAATCTACTAAAATAAAATAAAAAATGAACTTGATCATTTGCCAGAGATGAATTTGATCACCTTTGTCTTTGGCTGCAGCCTGAGTGTTAAAAAATGGCCACAGTAAATGCTGGGCAGATTTCTCAGGGCAATGCCAGCTCTGGGGCGGGGAGGGTTCAGTGTGGGGAGACCTGCAGTGCTGGTGGGAGCTCCAGGAGGTGAGAGAAGACAAGTTGTCTTTCTGGGTGCAGGTGTGAAAGTAGTATGCTCAGATTTACTTCCTCTTGACAAAGAGGCCAAGTTCAAAGTCCAGTCTGAAATACAATCAGCCCTCATAACTAACCCTCAATAAAATCAACCTATTGAGAACCCTGTGGCCCTTTGAACTGAGAACAGTTAATATCTCAGAGAACAGTTAATATCATTCATCACCATCACCAAAGCAGATGTTATGGGTCAAGGACTCAACTATTTCCCACCAAGGGTCCCTTTAAATAATTTTCTCCATATGAACTCTATATGTCTACCAAATACATTTCCAGAAAAAAATATTTTGCAATTATTTGTTGAGCAAAACTGACATACATAAAAGTACATGAGAGGAACCAGAGATCACCAATGCTACAACCAGCCCAAAGCTCAGAACCCTGCAATTTTAGTGAATCAGCCCAAATGGGGATACATGTATGATTTCCATCAGCCTTTCCAAAACCTCAAGCACAGCTCCGGGACCCCATCAAGAAGCCTACTGACCTAAAGATCCCTGATCTGGACTTTGTTTCCAGGTTAAGGCTAACTTGAGACATTGAAATAAATTGCCCTTTATTTCACTTACTTCTGCCCAATACTGGACTTTTCAAGTAATGGAATTCAATTGTCCTTTTACTCCTTAGCGAATTACAGTTCCACACTATGATGCCACCCACAACGGGCCTGAAAAAGATGGTGTCTCTTGCAAGGTACATCATCAAAAGAGTTACATAGTTCTGGGCAGAGGACGGACTGATAATAAAGCATTATCAAGAGTCCAATCAAGGCTCAACATGTTGTTCTTCTGGCATATGTGAATACCCAGACAGACAGCTCAGCATTGTGACTTCCCTGGACACAGATGTACTCTGGGAATAAAAACCAAAACGATAAGAAGAGATCAAACTGTCAGGCTGCTTTGAACCACATAAAAATTTAATAAATGTTGAACCACATGAAAAAATTTAATAACTGTTGCTCAGAAAATGCACACGAATACACATCACTAGGGCAGTTTCAGCTCTGTGTCTCTCTGGCAACTCATGTCTCTATCGGGACCTTCTGTTTTTTGTGTTTGTTTTTTAATTTAAATTCTTTATTGTTAAAGTATTACATAAGTCTCCTTTTCCTCCCATTGACCTCTCCCCCCCACATGCCCTCATGCCCCCACTGTTTGTGTCCATTGGTTATGCTCATATGCATGCATACAAGTCCTTTGATTGATCTCTTACCTACCCCAGTCAGGACCTTTGTTATCTGTAGAGTTGTCCCACTGAAATTACTTCTAAATTATTTCACAGGTCATCCTGACTTGATAATCACCTGGCTATGAGCATCAGGAAGTGAATGTCATAAATTAGATTAATAATTCTACCAGAGGGCCATCTACCTCAAAGAAGGAGAGCAAGCACACATTTTTATACCTGACAAACAATAACCAGGCAAGCATGAGAAATGCTATGCGTTGTCCTCCCTCATTACACAAGCAGCTGAAGTGTAATTTTAAAAAATGGCAAGGATGCAGGTAAGTGACCTTCAGCAATATAATTAATCAAGATAAAGTATATAAGGATTGAAGGTCTTTTTTGCTAGACTCAAAAGTAATAATGCCATTTCGAGTAAGCTGAGGGCTCATGATTACTTTCTTTTGCTCATACCCTAACCTACAAAGAAAGCTAAGCCACTTATTCTCTAATAAAATATGTAATGCTGGAAAAGACTGAATTTTCATGGACATGATGTTGACCAAAATAATACAGTAATCAGCTGACAGTAACATACTCAAGTTCAAATCACATTATAGTCATGGCTGTAAACCTTTATGAATCCACAGCTGTGCTCTACCCTGCTGCGCTTCTGATCCGTATGGTTGCTTGCAGGATGGATAACAGAGGCAGAGGCTGCAGACTGTGGCAGAGAACTACTCGGTCCTTCAAGGGTTGAGACACATAACGTGTCAGATCCATCGAAGTGACCACGAGCATGTGGCGTTCATTGGGAGGAGTGTAAAAAAGCCACATTTCTGGTCCCTCTGAACCTCTTCCTGGGTACATTGTACCCTGCATTCAAGGTGGCCCTTCTCTGAACCTGAGGATGTGCCAGCACCGGGTCTGTGTAAGTGCTCGTAAGTGTCTCCTCTTCCCTAAGCCTCTGTTCTTAGAAGGTAGCACTCCAGGCCTGACAAGTGGTTAAACAGAAATAAAAAGAAAGAAGAAAGCAGGAGGGTGGGGGCTGAAACTGGAAAGAGATCAGTACTCCTGGTGGTGTTTCTGGTACTGGTGTGTGATGGTCTGAGCTTTACAAAGCCAGTGCACAGTGAAGATCCCACTGGTGACAGTGTGCGAACTGCCAAACAACCGCCGCCTCCTCTATGAGGAGTGACTCTGAGGAAGAGAGAATGGAAATTCCTTAGCCTCAGAAGAGGAAAGAGTGGGGCGTACCAAGCATAAAGGCTTCTCCGAATCATCTAGCATCAGAGCACAGCCGTCACCACAGGAGCTGGCAGAAAGCTAGGCAGATGAGCTCTGGAAGGAGGAGGCCAATTCCATGTGGTGGGAGGAAGGGAGTCTGCAGAACCAGAGCATCTGGCCAAGTCAGAGGGAGGAGTTCCATGAATATTCTAGGGGCTCTAGAAGTGTAATTCAAATCTGAAGGTCTCAGATCCCAGGCAATTGTTCCTAAAAACACTGCTCAGAAGCCTGTGAGGGATCAAGGGTGGTTCTCCCTCCAAGACAGGTGCCTGGCAATATGGCTTCCACCTTTCCACCACAACCACCAGTTGCCCTTGTGTGCCAGGGGGTCAGCCTCCTCAGCCAGGCCGCCTCGGCTGCCACTCTGACAGCAAGCAGGGGGGAGGAGGGTGTAGCTTTCTACATCAAAGTCAGTGTACCCTGGGGTACAGAATCACCGGAACAATATAGCCAATGGGATGATTTCAGACTCCCCCCGCACCCCCAGTTAAAATGCTGCCGCCCTCTCCCTCTAGGCTTCCCTCTGCACCCCATCAGTGGATTATTTTTTATCCGCTAGGTTGTGTGCTTCCTGTGAACAAAAACCATGTTTGTCATTTCATGGCTCCCGGCAACTTGCTCAGAGAATAAGGTTGATTTAAATCCTACTCCAACATTTTTCTGGAAGGACAGGCAAAATGGGCTAACATTTGCTTTGAAGAGAGATTCTGAGAGTCAGACAGGGGAGGCGGAATCTTACATGTCACCTTTGCCACTTCGTGTATGAATTCTTTTATAACAAGGTGCTCACATGCATTTGACACAGTCTACCTGTGCTAAGATGCAAGGGGAAATGGGTCTCGGGGGTTCAGTCAGAAAAGTTGGTGACAAAGGTCTGTGGCTGAAGAATAAAATGCTTTTCCGGAAGATCAACACACCCTCCCTCTTCCAAGGCGGGTATTTGTGATCAATCATGACCGTCTTTCCTGCGGGGCCCAGAAACCACCTCTGACAAACTGACTGGAGTTTACTTGTGATATCAAACCTCAACACCATCCTCTGGCTGGACAATTCCATACACTGGCAGCTCTTTTAGAACTGCTACTTAACAAAAGGAAAAAACAGGCGGCACAGAATACAGTGGAATCTGATGGGATCACACTGCAGTGCTATAATCAGTCTCCAGAAAAATCTAACCCTATAAAAAGAAAAAAAAATTTTTTTTCGAGGTTGATGGCTTTAGCCTATCTGAATGGCACCTCCATGGTTTGGTGCATTCCTATTGGGGATGAACAAGCAGGTGTCACCCAGGTAGAATGCCTATCATCACCGTATCTTCACATTGCCTTTTCTGCAAAAAAAGACCCTTAAAGGGCCATCATTTCACCGTTTCTATTGTCATTGCTCAAACACTGTAGTCTCCTCAGACACACCAGAGGTTGTTAATAAAACATCGTTTCAATATGTTCTGTTAATCCCATGATGACCCAAGGCAGAGAAATGCTTGGGAAGAAACACGGTTTCCACTGGGGGCCTCAGCTGTCTGGAAGTGGAGCAATTCATCTACTGGCTGAAATGAGGCATCCCTAAATCTGCTGGGAGTAGTAGCATAGAATTACATTGCAGTGCAGTTCCAGTATAAAGGAAATACAGTGTTTGTCTGAGAGGTCACAGCTGCTCCAGCCAACTGGTACAGTTGGGCCAACTGCTTGAGGTCCTCATATACTCTTCAGCCAACTGAGCACCTGCTAAGCGACCTGAACAGTTCTTAATATTGAGAGAGGAACATCCCCAACATATTCAAGGTGATCAATTCATCTATTCATCTATTAAGCACCATCTATTGCTGGGATAACAAAGGTACACAGAATTTTGGAACTGTAGATGATACCAGCATGCATTTCAAAGTCAGAAGCCTAAGTTAGCTTGAGCGCAGGCCTTATGATTTGCTCCAGGCATAAAATTGCCTTGTTGTGCTTCAAATTTTCAGCTACCAGTAGCTACTTTATAAGTTGAGAGGGTTAATGTTGAAGGATGCATTTGAAAATATTACTTATTAAAGCTTTTATTTTGACTGCTGTAAATTCTGTTTCCATTTAAAAGGACACAGAAGCAGACAAATTGCTTTCAGGATGCTCCTGCTATTTGTGTTTCTATGGAAATGGATTCTTGATTAGGAAGGGCAAAGCTAAAATCAAAGCCTTATAGGCAGGCAGAGCATAATTGAGGGTGCTTTATTGAGTAGTTGTCCAGAGTACAGCCAATTCAAGGTAACATAATGTTAAAGTGTCACAAACTTACAGAAATAAACACACGTGTCCCCTCTTACCTTTCCCAGAGCCATTTGACATCTCATATATTCTGATCACATCTTAACATATGTTTGTCAGATTCAAGAACCACACAGCCTTGACTTACGGGTTCTCACTATTTGGTCACAGTAAGCCTCATTGGGTCTCACTTTTGGATATTTATCTCTTAATTAGTTCCCAAAATATATTTGCCTTAAAGTATGTGTTTTAGAGCAATGGAAACGTTTGGAAACTGAGAGAATGTAGAAAAGAAAGAAAGAAGGGAAGAAAGAAAGAAAGAAAGAAAGAAAGAAAGAAAGAAAGAAAGAAAGAAAGAAAGGAAGGAAGGAAGGAAGGAAGGAAGGAAGGAAGGAAGGAAGGAAGGAAGGAAGAAAGAAAGAAAGAAAGAAAGAAAGAAAGAAAGAAAGAAAGAAAGAAAGAAAGAAAGAAAGGGAGAGAGAGGGGAGAGAGAGAGAGAGAGAGAGAGAGAGAGAGAGAGAGAGAGAAAGGAAGAAAGAAAGGAAGGAAGGAAGGAAGGAAGGAAGGAAGGAAGGAAGGAAGGAAGGAAAGGTAGCAAGCTGAATTTCAAAGAGTAAAAAATCATTTGGTATCACTTCCATTTCTTCACTCCATTTTTCTAAGACATCTGGAGGAAGTGGTGGTAATCACAGACAGAGAAAATGATAATGATATATGCAAGTGAAATATGGTACAGTTAGGTATAGCACAGGCATGTAGATAATGGGAAAGCAAAGACGCGTTCTGGTGGAAGGACCCAATGGGTTCAGGCAGGGACTGTGGGTGCACATTCTACTCTAGACTTAGAAGGGAGGAAAGGAGGAAAGGGCTCCAAATAGGGAATCCTTGAGAAGAAGGACAGCAAAGGATGGTGTTTTCTGGTGTATTCTGCAAAGTGTTTTCTTTACTGTAACTGTCACTTTGAAGGTAAAACGAGAAAACACATGGTGATTATTCCTTAGTTGGGAATAGATACTAAGAGGATTATTGCAGTCAGATGATTAAGTGTAATCAAATAATTTTTGGAAAATATAAACAAAAGTTTCTGTTCATTGCCCCTACCAGCTAATTATTTGAAGGCCTATTCTTCATTTTAAACCTAAATGAATTATTCAATGATAACTGACATTCATCGGGAATATGGCAACTAAAAGGATAGAGCTCATCAGGGAAAGGTGATAGGTGTACACTTTCTCAGTTTAATAGGATTTCACCTCTAATCAATACAAGGGAAAATGCATCTAGATCATTCCCTTATCTTGTGACCCAGAATCACAAATATTTTACTCAGTCATACTAGTCAACACAGTAGGAAACTCACACACACCACAGAAAGGGGAAAAGCAGGAGATGGAGCTGGGGGAGGGAGGAGGGAAAGGCAGGAAGGGAGATAAAAGGAAAAGAGGCCTTACTTGTAATAAATGTATTACTTATAGTAGATTACAGTCAACTTGAAAGGGATCAATCCACAAATGTTTGACAATTTAGAGAAATAGAGGTATTCTCAAATGATCTCAATTTTGTGAATTTGACCTAAAAGGTTGAAAATGGAATACTAATTCAAGATAATACAGAGGTTTTCAAACTTTCTTGGTGCTCAGTAATTTTTTATTCCCTGTTCACTCCAGTCAAAAGAAATATGTAAAAGTTTGTTAGAGCTAACGTTAGATCTAGACAGCTTAATAAGGTTTTCAGCTTA
>PVJC01007244.1:38105-52195 GCA_004026665.1 Murina feae | reverse complement strand
ACCCCTGGGGGGCGGGGCATTAGGGAAGGTAGGGAACCCAGGTTTCAGGTGGCGATAAGACAGCACTCACCACGGGAGAATTGCGAAAGCCTTTGACTGCCTGGAAGATGCTGCCACCTATGGTGCCCATGGTAAAGGCCCCACCACAGTCGTCCACAATTCGCCAGGGGCTAAGGACAGGGAAGAGAGAAAAAGGAAATAGACCTTGCTTCTCATTCTCACTCATAAACCTTAAAACGGTCCTTGCTAACACAGCAGGGTCCTCTGCAAACAACACACATGTGTATCCAGACGTGTCCCGCCCCAGTCACCTGAGCTGGGAGGGATGGAACCGGCTAACACTTTACCAGGCAGATCGGTTAATGATGCGGATTTTTTTCAATAGATGGAGTCACACTATGTTGATATATATGTGATTTGAGATGTATGCTGTTTTCTTGTATTGACAAGCTTCAAAACTTCATGTCAAATTTTCTGAAGGTGTTAACATCATATATATTTTTACGCTTAAAAATGTCGAATTTTGTGGCAAAATAATAACAGCCTTTGTGAGAAGTTTTAATTCATTACTTTATTTTGAAGAAAAGTGCTGCTGAAAGTGAGCGTATACTTCGGGAAGCTAATGGTGAACATGCTCCATCTCAGACACTTGTGAACGCTGGTTTAAACGCTTTAAAAGTGAGGATTTCGATGTGAAAGACAAAGAACGTCCAGGTCAACCGAAAATGTTTGAAGTCCAACAATGACAAGCATTATTGGATGAACATGCGTCAAACTCAATAACAACTTGCAGGAAGATTAGACGTTGCTCAGCGAACAATTCCCGATCGTTTACAAGCAACGGGAACGGTTTTAAAGGAAGGAAAATGGGTGCCACATCAACTGAAGGAAAGACAAATGGAAAACCAAAAAGTCACCAGTAAAATGTGGCTTCAAAGGCACGAAAGAGACTTTTTTGCATCCAATTGTGACTGGCGATGAAGAGTGGATTTATGTTGAGAATCCCAAACGCACAGAATCATGGATTGATCCACGTCAACCATCCACATCGCCTGCAAGGCCAAATCGCTTCGGAGAGAAGACAATGCTCTGCGTTTGGTGGGATCAGGAAGGTGTGGTGTATGATGAGCTTCTCAAACAGGGTGAAACCGTTAATACTGATCACACCCGACAACCATCAGTTTGAACCACACTTTGATTGTGAAACGACCAGAATGTTCCAGAAGACACAGCAAAGTAATGTTGCTTCATGATGACGCACCATCACACGCTTCAAAACCAGCTACAGACACATTAGAAGATCTTGCCTGGGAAGCATGAACCCACCCGCCGTGTTCATCAGCCCTTGCTCCTTCCGATGACCACTCATTCCGATCGATGGCACACGCACATCTGAGCAGCACTTCAAAACATAGGAAAAAATGGGAAATTGGGGTCTCTGGATGGTCTGCCTCAAAACAGGAAAAGTTCTATTGGGACGGTCTCCACAAATGACCTGAAAGATGGGGAATGTGTAGCTAGTGACAGACATTACTTTGAACAACGCACTTTTGATGTTTCTCTTGATTATTGTGTTTTCTCTGATTATAAAACCCGCATTACTAACTGGTACCTGCATTCTGATCCGGGACACCCGGGATTCATTCATTTAACAAAAGTCAGGGAGAGGGGGAGCTGTGCAAAAGCCAGGAGACGGTGCACAACGTGAGCGCAGTGTGAGTCACGTCAGGCTCTCTTATCATCCAGAACGTGGCGTCCCTGCCCCGATGGGAGAGACACCCACAGAACAAGGGGATTCCTCACTTGGGCCCCGGAGCCTGGAAAGGCATCCTGCCTTGTGCAATGACCTATCTGCGCCGGCCTCTTCCAGCTTCCATTCCCTGAACCTAACAAAACGCTGGGCAGGGGCCTCCCTCAGGAAGTGCGGATGGATGGATGGATGGATGGATGGATGGATGGATGGATGGACGAATGGACGGATGAACGGATGGATGGATGGATGGATGGATGGACAGACGATGGACGGACGGATGAATGAATGGATGGATGGACGAATGGACGGATGAACGGATGGATGAATGGATGGAAGGACGAATGGACGAATGGACGGATGAACGGATGGATGGATGGATGGACAGACGATGGATGGACGGATGAATGAATGGATGGATGGACGAATGGACGGATGAACGGATGGATGAATGGATGGAAGGACGAATGGACGAATGGACGGATGAACGGATGGATGGATGGATGGACAGACGATGGATGGACGGACGAATGGATGGATGGATGGACGGACGGATGAATGTGCCTTTTGGGTAAAACCGTCGCCCACTCCCGGGAAACGCCCCGCCAGGCGGGCACGCATCGCAACACCAACGCCTTGGGAATGTCCCCCCCCCCCTCCCCCGAGACCGGGGACGCGTCCGAGGTCACCTCGGCCGGCAGTGGGGACGAGGCATGACCCCACCCAAGGTCGGCGCGGCCCGGGGTGAGAGCGGGTGGAGGCTCCGTCACACCCAAGCCTGGGCCTCGCCCCGTCCACCCCAAGGTCACGGGGGGCTGCGTGCGGAGGCCCGCGTTGGGGGAGCCGACGGGACGCTTCAGCCCGCGTCGCCCACGGGTCCCGGGCCGGCGTCGTCCACCTGGTGACGGAGGAGAGCGACGGGGGACGGGCAGGACCGGGCGAGGACACCGGTCAACTCACCAGGGCTCTCGCGCGTACTCCTCCATCTTGACTCGGGCGCGCGAGCGACGCCGGGAGAGCGGGCCAGGGCCTGACCCGGAAGCGGAAGTAATCCCAGCGAAGGGCGTGAAGGCCTGTGGGGATTGGCTCGCCGCTCCCGCACGCAGCCAATGGGAGCTCGGCAGCGTGGATCTGGCCCCGCCCCGGTTCCCGCCCCAAAGGAGCGCGGGTTTCTAGTCCCCGGGGCTCGGGGTCCTGGGAGGAGCGCGGTGCCATCCCGCTGAGTTTGGGGCTCACAAGCGCCCCAACTCGCCCCCTTTCTTTGCCGCTGGCTGCGGGCTGCGCGTGGATGCCGCCCCATCAGTTCGTGCTGAGCACGAAGCTCCCGCCGACGACACGCCGCCTCGGGTCCCGGCGCCTGGAGTGCGCGGGGCGCGCGGACCGGGAGCGGGTGCCGCTCGGCGAGGGACGGGGACCCGGCGCCCCCTAGTGACCGTGGACCGGCCTCGCCCGCACAGGCCACAGTCTGCAGAAGGACAAAGTGCGTTCACCTGGGGCAACGCGGGGTCGCGCCCCCACCCTCCCGCAGCCGGAAATCCGGGTATAACTTAGGGTCCCCCAAACGTCACTGTGGTCAGGGTACGGAAGCCTCGACCGGGACGTGCACGGTGCATGGCCCACGAGCCCCCGCTCCGCGTCCTGTGGGCTCTGCTCCGCGCGCCAGCCACGAGGAGGCGGGGCGGGGAGGGGGGACAGCAAGTGTCACAGGAAAATCGCAGGGGAGAGGAGATACGGCATCGATTTACTGTGACGGCGTCGCCTCTATCAGCGTCACCCCCACTGTAGCATTCAGGGCACGAGCTAGGGATTCCGCCGTAAGTGACCCAGAGGTTCAGGATTCCTTCTTCCCAGCCCCTGCCTCCCGCCCCCCCCTGCAGTAAACCCCCCCCCCCCCCGTGGCCCTGGCCCGTGTGGCCCAGTGGATAGAGCGTCTGCCACAGGAGACATTCGAGGGCATGTTACCTGGGTTGCAGGCTCCTACCCCGCCCCGGGCCCTGGTCGGGGCCTCTTCTCTGTCTCTCCCTCTCTCATCCCTAAATATCAATGGAAAAATATCCTCGGCTGAGGATAAAAAAATAAACATGGAAAAAGTTTCTTAAAAAAAAAACTTACACATAAAGGAAACCCCCATTGTCATGGACAAGTAAGGCTCACCCACAGCCAGCTCCAGGGTTTGGGGGTCCAGGCTGTGGCTGGGGCTGTTTGCTGGGCAGGAGGTATATGGGGGAGGGTCCTCTCCTCTCTTCCGCCCTCTTCCCTCCCCTCCCCGGCCTTATAGGAGGACGTTTGTGGGCCTGACCTAAGCTCCGTCCCAGGGCCCTCTGCCCTGTTCTGCTCATCAAGGAGGCTTGCAGGCCAGCGGCTTTGTCCAGAGAAACTCCCAGCCTCCCCGCCCGCAGGGAAGGGAACCCGGTGCCTGTACGCAGCTCACTGGGTCTCGCTGGCACTCAGCGTGTGTAATCCCGTTTCCTCCGTTCCGTGACTGCACACCCCTTCCTCCAGGCAGGCACTTGTAGCACCCTCACTGCCCCGCCTCAGGCTCCGAGAGGCTGAGAAGGCGCTCAAGGTCACACCCCTCAGACCCGATCCAGGTCATCCGACTCCCGAGCCCACGGCTTCTCTGCTTTCCTGCCAGGACCCGGCACAGGTCCGTCTCCGTCTGCCCAGAGTGGCCACGCTTTGGGTCCTTACTGTGGTAAACCTGGTGCACAAGATCATCCGCATTTCAGGGGCACAGCGTTACAATTCTCTTAGTTATTCCTAAATACGCTTTTATTGATTTCAGAGAGAGAGGGAGAGGCAGAGAGTGAAACATCAACGATGAGAGAAAACCATTGATCGGCTGCCTCCTGCATGCCCCACACTGGGAATCGAGCCCCCAACCCTGGCAGGTGCCCTTGACCAGAATCGAACCCGGGACCCTTCAGTCTACAGGTTGATGCTCTATCCACTGAGCCACACCGGCCAGGGCCACACCGATGCTGCAGCAGCAGCCCTGGGTCTCAGACGTCACGCGTGCTGACCCGACACAAATGATGCCCCAGGACACTCACAGCCTCCGGCCCCGCCCGCCTCACCTCCGCCTGCTGTCCCACCTGCCGGCGCCATCCCTTCCCCGGCCTCCGCCTGAAGCTGGACCGTGGGCATGAGACGCAGGGCCAGGCTTTGTCCCAGCCGATCCCGGGACTCGGCAAGGACCGCTCGAGGGACCGCGCCTCTGGCCCGGGTGGCAAGACGCCAGGAAAGACCGAGCGGCTGCCCAACGGGCTCCTCGGGAGATTGAATGTCCGTGGCCGCGCGAGGCAGCGCGAGGGATGCGCCGTGGAGAGCCCTCCGGGCCGTGCCAGGCCTGTTGCAACCGGATCCCTCCCCGCAGCCAGAGTTATGTTTCCCTGAAGACGGAGCACTCGTGCTCTGGACTGAGATGTGGCCACCTGCCGCCTCCCCCTGACCCCTCCCTCCAGGAAACCCCACAGACGCGTAGGAGCAGGAAGAAGCCGAGGGGCAGGGAGGGAGGTTTGAACCCCCTTCCCAGGAGCCGGTGCTTCCTGGAAACTGATGGCCCTTTAGGACTCTCCTGCCTGCACCCCTCTTTCTTCCCCCATCAGCCGGGCGGCAGCTTCCGTTGGCTGCACAGAAGGGTTATACCTCTCCCTCTAGGAGGGGCCAGAGTTGCTGGGGCCTCCGATGCTCGCACCCAGGCTCTGGTTGGCAGGGACGATGGGCGATGGGCGGGCGAGCGGGGAGGTTTCCAGGATCCTGAATGGAATGTGTTTCCTGGGGCTGCAAAGGGCTGGACACCCCTTCCCCTGCTCCCCCCTCCCCACACTGAGACCAAATACAGGAGGACGGGTCAGTGAACCTGGTACTGACCACAGACAGCAGTCTGGGGGGGGGATGAGAGGGGGTACAACACGCCCATGAACCCCTGAACCCCGCGGCTCGCCGGGTTGGCCTGGCGTAGACCTGCTCCCGAGGCCTCTGCATTTTTGTATCTTTTTCTCATCGCGGGGCGCTTGTCTTTAAAAGGCTAAATGCTCGGCACTAAATTTGGTCACACAGCGCGCGCTCCAAGATTCCCTGGAATGTCCTCAAGTTTCAGCCGCTCTGACGGGGAGGCGGCCCGCCCCCTCGGGGGGTTGGCGTCTCCTCGCCCGGGCAGGCGCTGGGTCTCATTGGCTGCTGGGCCGAGCGCTGGTCCACTCGCCCGCCCGCCCAGCCCGCCGGAGGCCGCTGCTCCAAGTGACTCGCCCAGCACCTGCCTCGCGCGGGCAGAGGAGCCTGGTCCTCTCGCAGCTGGGGGGTCGCACCCACGCCCACCAACCCCGTCCAGACCCACCTGTCCTGCCCGCAGCGGCCCCCCAGCACAGCCACCGCCCCCCCCCACAAGCCGCACCGCGTTGCCAAGATGTCCAGGGTAGCCAAGTACCGCCGGCAGGTGAGCGAAGACCCCGACATCGACAGCCTGCTGTCCACGCTGTCCCCCGAGGAGATGGAGGAGCTGGAGAAGGAGCTGGACGTGGCGGACCCCGACAGCAGCGTGCCCGTGGGGCTGCGGCAGCGGAACCAGACGGAGAAGCCGGCCACGGGCACCTACGACCGCGAGGCGATGCTCACCTTCTGCGAGAAGGAGACCAAGAAGCTCATCCAGAGGGAGCTGTCGCTGGACGTGGACGTGAGTGAGGGGCCGCGGGGTGAGGGGGGGCGGAGAGCGGGAGGCCCGTCACCTCCCAGGATGGATGGTCAGGACCCTCAGGCGCTGGCGTGGGACTCGCCCAGGGTCAGTGTCGCGAGGGGCTGACGTGCTGGCGGGACAGCACCCGCGTCAGAGGGGCCGCAGGGGCGGGTGGGGGGGGAGTGGAGGTGGCCCTGAGTGTGGCCCCCACACCTGTGAGTCCTTCACGTGCCCCACCCGCTGGGAGGGGAGGACGGTCGGGTGCACCAGCAGGAGGAGGCGCTCAGCCTTCCCTGCAGGGACGGCCCATTCACCGGGAAGCTGGGCAGGTGGTCCCTGTGTTGCTTGAGTGACATTCCTCTGCACTTTCGGGGCGGGGGGGGGGGAGCCTCTTGGGGGAGCAGCCCCTCCTCCCGCCAGCTCTGCGCCAGGGGCCAGGCCCCTCTGCCGGGCAGGAAGGTGGTCCTAGCAGCGACCTAGGGAGGGGGTGGCTGTGGGGGGTGGGGGGCAGCAGCTTCAGAAGCAGCGCCCACATCAGGCTGGGCCGGAGCCCGACCTGCTCCCATGGTTGTCGTCCTTGGTTGTCTGGCGCCTCTTCCTCTCTGGTTTGTGAGTCCTTCTGGGGCAAACCGCTGGCTCCCACTCGGCACTGCCGCCTCCCTCCCACCTGGTCATTTCCTTGAGAAAAGCCCGGTCCCTCCATCCTGGTCCTGTTCTGCTCCCAGGGAGACCGAGGCACAGGCCTCCCCGCCCGAGATGTGTCCTCGAAGAGGAGTGAGGGCACTGTTTCTAGTCACACGGTGGCTGCAGCCCTGGCTCCTGGAGCCTGAGGGGCAGGAGGGTGGGAGGAGGGGAGCCTGGGGGGCAGGAGGGGGGAGGAGGGGAGCCTGGGGGGCAGGAGGGGGGAGAAGGGGCCGAGGGCCGAGGGAAGGGAGGCTGAGGGCCTGGGCTTGGCTCTGCCCCCACCCGGGACCATGTTTAAGGTTTAAGAGGAGCCAGGAGTCTCGAGCTCATCGCCCTGGGGGCCAGGCCGTGGCCTCTGAAAACAAAGAGCAAATTCTAAACCGTTTGCAACAAAATGAGAGGCGCAGGGGCCCTGCTGTGGGGCCTCTTCAAGGAGCAGAGAAGGAGATGCCCCCAAAGGCCTTGGCACCTCTAAGTGCCCCCAAGGCCCCCAGCCCTCGGCTCTGTGCCCACGACTGCCCACACCAGGGCTCCTGGGCCCGCAGATTCCCAGGCTGAGCTCAGACACACGCTCTCAATCCCAACGGGCCTGTGGGGACTCTGCTCTGGATCTGTTCTCACAGCCTTTCCCTCAGCCAGAAACACGCAGGCTGCCCCCCGCCCCCCCACCCCGAGTGCCCACGGAGCTGAGCAGGAGTGCGCGTGCAAGCGCCCACAGGGCACACCCTCCACCGCTTTCCCTCGTGGGGTGTCTGTCCTCACCCGTCCCAGGGCCTGGGAGGGCAGCATGACTGGTCAGTGTTCAGGTACATCCTGAGCCTTGGGCAGGGTCCTCTCTGTAAGCCGGGGTGAAGGGGGGACCCGAACAGGTGGCTTCTTCAGCAGCGTCAGCAAAGTGGCAGGTGTGTGGCTGGCACTGGGGTCTGAGTAGCAGCCCCACCGTCTGCGCAGCCAACTCACAGGCCACCTACCCGCTCAGTTTCCCGTCGACAAAATGCCCAGCTCAGCGGGTTGTGGAGGGTCTAACGGCCGGATGGGAGGCTCGGGCCTGAGCTGGCGTGCAGTGGGCACTCTGGGACCGTGACCGCAGCCACGAATCACCAAGTCCCTGGAGGCCAGACCCACAGGTCGGGGAGTGAGCAGAAAGCAGAGCTCCCCCCCCACTCTGCCTGGTCCCCCCAGGGCGGTGCATGCCCAGCTGACTGTTCCCTGAGTGGCTGGAGGGGTAAACATGGGGGGGAAGGCTCTCACTGACCTGCCCTGGACTCCACCAAGGAGCTGGAGGTGAGGCCACCTCTGCAGACTCAAGGGGTACGTACAGAGAGCCTCCCATACGCCCAGCACCCTCACCTTCCATTCTGTTTAAGCCGCACAGATCTTGGGCAGTAGGCGGTTCATCCCCTAATGGGATGAGGAAACTGAGGCACCAGGAGGTTGAATGACAGCCCAAGGTCACACGGAGTAGCCAGCCTGCCTGGCTGAGGACTGTCCCTCCTCCTCTGCCACACCAGGCCGGCCTGAGCTTGTCGGCTACCTAGGGTCACGGATACCAGCATGAGCTGTTACATGTCCCGTCCTGTCACAGGAGCAGTGGCCGCAGCCAGGCTGGTCCCGTCACCCACGACGAGGAGCCAACTATTAACCGGGTGTAGGTTACAAGTTAACCCTAGCAGCCCCGGGTGAGGATCAGGGAGCGTGTCCTGCCCGGATACGGGGGCTGTGAAGGAATTGGGTTGATTCCTCGTGGTGGGATGATGCTGGTGTGTGTGTACGTTATAAAGGGTCCTTACCTTGTAGACAGGGAAACTGAAGTATTCCTGGGAAACGGGGCGGTTAGGGAATCCGCTTTAAAACACTGTGGCGGGGGGGGGGGGGGGGGGGGGGGGGGGGGGGGGGGTACCACTCACACTCGAGGGGCCGGGCTGGAGGTGGGCTGTTGCCCAGCTTCCAGGTGTGACGTTTCCCATGCTCACTTGGGTGCCGACAGCACGAGCGGAAGGCAGGCCCAGCTGTGTCTTAAGCTGTGGGTCTTCCTGGGGCGAAGGCGCCCCGAGTTCAGGATGGTCTAGACTGTGGGGGGCGTGCCTGTTGTCATGAGTGCCCCCCCCAGCTCCCCAGGTCGGCTCCTGTCTGTCCTGAGGTCTCAGGCCCCCTTCCTCCAGGGGTGAGGGCAGCCCCTGATGTGAGCGCAGCCCCAGGCTGGACCCATCTGTCCTGCCCGGTGTCACCTCTGCTTTCTTTCTGCTCCTCTGCTTGTTGAGCAAAGGTCAGCCGGGGTCAAGGTGAAGGGCGGGGCTTGGCAGAGCTGACCGTCCTCCCTCCCTCCCTGTCAAGGGGCCGGCTCTCAGGCTCGCACCTCCCTGTGCCACCCTGGTCCTTCCCGCGGGCAGGTGTGCAGCCCACAGCGCGTGAAACCCAGCCTTCGGCTCAGGTTTCGGGAACTGGATCCCCAGCGGGTCAGCTCGTGTGTCCTCGTCCCTCTCAGAGCCTCAGCTTCCCTCCCCAGGACCGGGTCCCAGGCCGGGGGCACCTGCTGCAGTTGGGGAGGTGGTGGCCAGGAGGAGGCTCTGTCCCACTTAAATGGGGGGAATGGAGAGCTCCCCCAGGGCCAGCCTCCTGACCTCCCTCCTCCACCTGCCCTGGCCATGTCCAGTACCCACGAATCCCTGCAGGGAGGGGGTGCCACAGGGATGGGGTGCTGCAGGGATGGGGTGCTGCAGGGATGGGGTGCCGCAGGGATAGGGATGCCACAGGGATGGGGGTGCCGCAGGGAGGGGGTGCAACAGGGATGGGGTGCCACAGGGATAAGGGTGCAACAGGGATGGGGTTCCGCAGGGGATAGGGGTGCCGCAGGGATAGGGGTGCCGCAGGGATAGGGGTGCCGCAGGGAGGGGGTGCTGGAAGCCTCCCACGCTGCAGCCCTACCCCTCAGCCTGCCCTTTAAGGGTCTGCAGGGCATTGGGCGGCACAGCCCTCGATTCAGGGCATTAACCGGACTGGTTCTCGCCCAGAATAGCCCTGGGAGGGGGGTGGAGGGGCCGCTGACCTGGGAGGGGGCAGAGCAGGTGGCCTCGAGGGTTAGAGGAGGAAGGACCCGCCTGTGGGGAGGAAACTGCGGAAGGTTGGATGGGGCGCTCTGCACCCCACTCCCTGCCTGCTGCCTACACTGCTCGCCCCCCACGTCTATAAATGCGCTAAAAGTCAACCTTTTAAAATCTCTCTGAGGGTGAGGGAATCGGAGGAGAGGAGGGAGGAGGTGTCACCAGGCTCCAGGGCTGCCGGCAGCTCTCCTTGTCCACAGCCTCCTGGGCAGCCTGGCCGCCTTGGCAGGGCTCAGCCTCACGGTCTGCAGGGCCTCGGGGCTGGACGCCTGGTCACCAGGGCGCTGTTTACCAACAGCCGGGAAGGAGGCCGCCCGCGCAGACAGCCCTGCTCCTCCCTGGTCACTCCGCCCCTCCCGGCCCCATCCATCCATCGAGGGTCCTGAGCGCTGCTGGTGCCGACGACCTGGGCCTGGTGCTCTGGGCCGGGGCCGGCTGGGCCTGGACGAAGGGGAGCCACCGGGGAGCCGAGCAAGTCGCCTCCCTCTGAGCTGAGTCCCCGCCACAGGTGGGTGGCAGGGGGGTGGGGGGGTGGGGGGGGCAGAGCCGCAGGGCTGGGTGGTGCAGGGGGCACCTGGGGTCCTGGGGTCCCGGAGGCGCTGCAGGCTCCCTGGTGCCGGGACAGGAGGGCCCTTCCCACCGTGATCCCGGCTGCTGAGCGTCAGGGTCCCACCTCGACCTCCCTCCCCAAGGAGAAGGGGCCCTGCGTCCCCCAGGTCGGCCCCCCACCCCACCCCCCAGGCCCCGCTGCGCCTCCCACAAGCCTTTCCGTTTCCCTGATTCTTTGGGTCTTGTCGGCGCCGCAGGAGCACAGATGTCAGGGCTTTCCCTCGTGCGTTCGTGTTGAGGTGTAGGGTTCACACCTGCCCTCCCTGCGGGGTCCCCCCTCCTCCCGCGGCCCCCCTTGCCCACCGCCCGCAGGCAGCCTTCCACGCAGGACCACAGGGCGTCCTTGGCCTCCGGCTGCTCTGCGCCCCGCAGCTGTTGTTGCTTCAGGGCTGTGGCTCTCGCTGGGCGAGCGGCGGCGCTGTACCCCTTTCCACTCACCCGTTTGCGTTGTTGGAGGGAATCGCCATCCACGCTGCTGGGGCGTGCGCGCTGTGACGTCATTTCTGCCGGAGTGCGCGCTGTGACGTCATTTCTGCCGGAGTGTGCGCTGTGACGTCATTTCTGCTGGGCGTGGCCCTGGGTGTATTGCTGCGTCCTAGGAAGTGCGTGGTGACTAACGTCCTCACCTGCAGACAGAGGCCATGCTGCCTCATGGAGACCTGGGAGGGTCACGCGCATCGGTGTGAGGGTCAACGCATGACCTGTAGGCGATGAGCTTTCATTAACGGAGCGCCGTCACCCTCACTCCCAGTGACGCCCTCTCTCAGGGATCGGGGAGCCACCGCGCCCTCGAACACGGCCTGCCTCCTGTCCTCGCCCCTGTTAGGAGGTGACACCTGCCCGGCTGGTGTGGCTCAGTGGTTGAGCGTCACCCGTGAACCAGGAGGTCTCCTCCCGGTTCAGTTCCCGGCTCGATCCCCAGCGTGGGGTGCGCAGGAGGCAGCCGATCCATGCTTCTCTCTCATCACCGATCTCTCCCTCTCCCTTCCCCTCTGAGATCAACTTTAAAAAATACGTAAAAATTTTTAAAAAGCTCAGGTCAGACCATCTGCCCAGGACCTTTCTGGAAGGGGGTGGGGAAGGCGTGTCCACTCCCTGCCTCCCAGCCCCGCCGGCCCAGCCCACTCCGTGAGGACAGACCTACTTTCCTGTTTAGCTCCTGTCTCACCCCCATCTCCCCACCTGCAGGCGCCCAGCTTGTGGCACGTGGACCCCGACTCCCTCCCCAGCCGCGGGTCCCACCTGCGCAGTGTGACTCCGGGGGTTGAAGCCCAGCAGCCACAGCCTCCACAGGTGCCTCTCTCTCAAGGGGAGCCCTTCTCTGACCCCCACTGCCCCCCCCATCTCTGCTTTCACCTCACAGACGGCCTCGTGTCCTGTTTCACTGAGGAACCTGAGCTCAGGCGAGGACGCGGTACCTGCCCCACCACAGGCTCCTGGGCCTCCCCGCGGGCCTCCTGCTCCCACCCGCCCCCCCTCCTGGGCACTCATGGTGACTCCCCCTCCTCTCTGTTCCAGCTCTGTCCTCCAGGAGGCCACCCACCCCAGTGGTCCCATCCGTCTGTCCATCTCTCCCGCCAAGGGCTTCCCTGTGCCCCGCACCTGCCCTCGCATCTGGGTGACCTGCTCCTCCGAGTTCCCAGGGCACTGCGGGCCTTCCTCTCACTTTGTGTTTAATCCTCACCTGCGGGTGTGTTTACTGATTTCTAAAGAAAGGGAGAGAGACATCAACGTAAGGAACATCGATCAGCTGCCCCCCATACTCGCCCTGACCCACATGCTAGGCAGCACCCTGGCTGGGAATGGCACCCACAGCCTTTTGGTGCACAGGGCGATGCTCCAACCACTGAGCCACCGGCCGGGCCCTCGTGCCTCTCACACACACACACTCAGCGCGGGTCCGACTTCATCTGTGCTTTCCTGCGGGCGCTGAGGACAGGCCTGGCTCTCCCTCGGCCCAGCTCAGTAACGTCTGGAATGAGCGCAGGAAGAGCAGGCTTCCTACGTGGCGAACCTAGTTACCCGTCCATCGCTCTCTCCTGAGGCCGAGGACGACTTTGTGTCCAAGTCCTCAACCAGCGGCAGAGCTGGCCGCGGTCCTTGTCCGTGTCCCAAACAACCAATTAGCTCCGAGCCAGGCCTGTGCTGTGGGTTCTGCACAGCGTGCTCCAGGCCCCGTGTGTCACTCGTTCCATTCTCCCTCCTCCTCCTCCTGCTGTGCGCTGCCCCTCTCCTCTCCGGGGACCTGACATTTCCAGGCTGACTCACCCCGTTCGCCTGTGCTCCCCGGGCCACGGGCTCACCCCAGCAAGGACGTCCTGCTTGGCCGAGGCCGCCAGTTCCCACCCTCCGGTCCGTCCCTGAACGCTCAGAGGCTCCTGGGAGGCTCGGCCCTTTGCTCCCCAACCCAGCCAAGGGGCTGCCGCTGAGGCCTCGCGGGGCAGGCCCCCCGGGAGCGGGTGTGAGGAGGTGGGTGCGAGGCCCAGGGGTCGGCACGCCCAGTGCAGGCAGACGTGCCCAGGAGCTGGAAGGTGGGCACAAAGGCAGGCAGAGCCCAAGACCCAGCTCTTCTCAGCCAGGTTCCGCCCCGGCGTCGGCCCCCTGAGGCTCCCCCCTACCCCCATGCCAACAGCAAGGCGTCCGGGTGTCCTTAGGGGCACGTGCCTGAGGGCGGCCCCACGATGGGGTGGGGGCTCACAGCAGGCTGGGTGGGCACCTCGTCCTCCCCAGAGCTGCCCGCCTGTCCCTGCCTGACTGCATTCAAAGTCCCCAGAGCCCGGGAGACCCCCAAGCCAGGGGTCGGACCCTGCATGCTCGTCTTAAAGGCGCAGTGCCCATGGGTGCACAGGGCACAGGGCGACCCCGGGGGCTAGGGCTCCTCCAGATGGAGTCGCTGACGCCATCGGCGCTGAGTGTGGTCTGTGCCCACCCCGGGGACTGAGCCCCCGTCACACAGGCCCCTGTCGCTTCCCCGTGTCACGGAGAACGCCTCCAGGCCGCGCTGTCGGGGGAGCTGTCGGAGCTGAGGCTGGGCTGAGCCATTTGCCTATATTTGGACATTTACATGATTCCCGATAAACACACGTCCCGCGGCCCCAAACAGACCGCAGAGCCAGGCTCCTCGCTGTGGCCTTTGGCGCCCGTCCCCGGGGAGGGAGCCAGCCCAGCGGCCAGCGAACAGCCCTCACCGTCACACCGTCACACCGTGTCCCCCTGCGAGACCAGGGCCTGGAGGCAGAGGCGAGGAGATCAGGGATCGAGGTCCTGATGC
>PVJC01007244.1:0-38005 GCA_004026665.1 Murina feae | reverse complement strand
GGCGAATGCAGTAAACCAGCCCCTCCGCCCAGCTCTGCTGTCAGGCCCAGGGCAGCCACAGGCTTGTCTGACCGAGGACGTGTGGTTCAAGAAGGACCAACTCTTGAGACCAGGACCGCGGGCCTTAACCCCACTGGGCCCTCGGCGCACGGGGCTGTGGGGGCAGAGGGGCAGCCTGGCTTGCAGCAGCGGGAGGCAGAGGGGGCCAGGCCTGCGTGGAGGCCCCGGAACCAGCGGCCGTGTTTCGGAGGCTCATCAGGAAGCGGAGAGCAGGGCGCAGGCTGTCCCAGGGCAGCGCTGAAGCAGCTTGTTTGTTTCTGCAGAGATTTCCCAGTTTCTCCAAAAATGGGGCTTCGGCGGAACGCTCCCGATGAGTCACAGGCCCGCTGGCCGAGCCCTGAGGTGCAGGGAGCAGGGCACTGCCCCCACTCGCCAAGGGGAGGGCAGAGGGAGCGGCCGGGAGGCCCGGGCAGGGGCGGCTGCTCTCCCATCACTTCAGGTGGACCCCACCCCAGCGCACACGTGGCCATGGGGCCGGAGGAGACGGGGAAGACGGGCAGGTCCCCGGGCCGCAGGTGGTCAGGGTTCTCAGGAGCCGCCCCTCCACTTCCCCTCCTACAGCCCCCTAGGGGAAAGGCCTGTGCCCTGGGGACGTCCTTCCTCCCACGGGGATGACTAGCCAGTGAGCCTAGAGCAGGGCCAGGCAGAGAACCACCTGGGGGCCCCTAGGTGCCCAGCTCTGGGGGCAGAGCCGCGGGCCGGGCTGCCTCTCAGAGGAGCTCCAGGAGCCCAGCCCCGCAGAAGGCTCTTCTCCTTTTAAGGCCACGCGCTCGTGGGCAGCCCAGCCCGTTCCTGGCCGCTTGGAGGAAGCGTGATTAACCAGCCTGTTTTCATTCGGTTCTTCCTAATGGGTTGGCGCAGGCCCCAGGACCGGGCACCCGGGGGAGGGGGAGGGCCCTGGGCGAGGAGGAGGCTGGTGCTGGTGCCGTGGGCAGCAGGACACCCCTGGCCCCAGAGGGAAGCTGGGGAGGGTCAGAGAAGGTCAGAGTCCAGGGGAGGCCACACTGACGGGGTGGCTGCTGGTGACACAGGTCTGGAGCCCTTTACCTGAACTTGGGGTGAAAGTGGTCACATTTCCGTCTCTAAGGACCCCTGTTTCCTCCAAGGGATAGGGGCCCTGCAGGGGGCACCGTGGGAAGGAAGCGCACGGACAGGAGGGCAGCTGCCCTTCCAGCTCCCTTGGGTGGCCCTGGATGAGACCCTTGAACGAGGAGGGGGTGTGGGCTGGGGAGGGGGTCTGCTGGGCAGACTGGGCAGGTCGCAGGTGTGTCCTGGTCTGAAAGGCGACCCGTTGGTTCCTGGTGTCCTGCCGCCCACTGTGTGTTTCCTCTCCTCCCTCCCTCCCTCTCCCTCCCAGTCAAGGTGCAGCCAGGTCGCTGCTGCTGCTGCCTCCCCTCCTGAAAGGGGGGCCTCAGGTCTCAGTGGTGCCGGAGCCAGAATGAGAGTGCGGGGCTCCCCCACCGCCACGGGCACCGGGGCCCAGCAAGTCCCTTCAGCCGCCCACAGGCAGGAGGGGGCCGGGCAGGAGGGGACGGCACATTCCAAGGGCCTGTCTCACCCAGGCCCCGGCCTCGCTCTGTTGTGATTCTAGGGGTTGGAGCCAAGGAATCGCTGTTAAATAAATGTCGGGGGGGGGGGGCTGGTCCCCATGGCACGTGTTTTCGCTGCAGGTACAGGCTGTTCCATGGGCCAGCGCTCCATCCGCCCCATCTGGCTGGGGGAGTGCTGGACCCTTCTCCTCCCCACACCCCCAGCTCCCCTTTCCACCACCCAGGCCCTCGCCCTCCCTCTCACACTTCGTGAAGGAAGGCACGCCAGCCCCTGAGGTCCCCGCTGCTCTGAGGTCTGTCCTAGTGGGTCAGTTTGCTCTCGCATCTGCTCTCAATGGTCCTGCTTCCCAGCTTCTCCAACGTGGGGAGGAGCAGTGCTCCCCAAAGTGGCCTGGGAGCTGTGGGACGTGCCCCAGTCCTCAGGGTCTGTGTGGTCACAGCGGGTCACAGGGTCCTAGGTCCCCAGGTGGGCTGGCCAGCGGGTCCCAGGGCTCCTCAGACAGGTCTGGTCCTCAGCAAACTTTCTTTCAAAAAGGGGGGGGGGTATCGGGGATAATCAGAGAGCACACTCAGTGCATGGATGTGGTTGCTCCTTATTTCCATGCGATGCTGGCGCCGCAGCAGGGGTAATGATTGGAGTGAGATGTTGGCAGCCTGCCTCGGAGCTCCCACCCTCCTCCCCACTTGGAACAGGTGTTGGCTGTAGAGGCCCCGTGTCTGTGTCTGAGACCCGCTGACCTCCCTGGAGGCGGGGCCAGGCCGCAGGCGGGCAGGTGAGGCCCTGGCCCAGGATGCAGGGGGGTGGGGTTGGGGGAGCGAAAGCTAGTGACCAGGACGACAAATTTTCATGAAATTGTAAACAGTCAAAGTAATGCAGAAAGCCCCGAGGAACACAAATTCAGCGTCGTAACTGCAGACCGGACCTGGGTTAGGGACTGGCCCGGTGGCCTCGGTCCCAACATGGCTGCGCATGGGCCCCACCTGGACACAAGCCTACGACTCAGGCAGGAAAGGGCCCGGGGTCTCGGTGGTCACAGAGTGTCCCCACCCGCGTCCCGTCCATCCCTCTCCCCCGGGAGCCAGCGCCTCGTGGTTATTCTCTTTTCTGAATTCTTAGGAGAGCCAGCAAGCGGAGACCACGACAGATGCCAGGAACAGCGGGGAGAGGGCCGGCAAGAAGGCCCCGGGCCCCCGGCAGGACGCGGACGCGGGGCGGGCGCCCCGGCGGGGGGCCCTGAAGAAGGGCTTCTCTCGAGACAAGGACGAGGCTGAGGCCAAAGGCGCCCCGCAGCCCAGGGAGGAGAAGCTCATCCGGGGCATCGACCGGGGCCGGGTCAGGGCGGCTGTGGACAAGACCGAGGCGGGGGGCAGCGGGCGGGGGGACGGCCAGGCCCCCAGGAAGGAGGAGGAGCCGAGAGGGGCGCCCAGGAGCACTGGCCTGAGAAGAGACAAGGACGAGAAGCAAGAGGACGGGAAGGGAAGAGGAGGCGGAGAGCGCACGGAGGCCGAGCGGAAGGAGGACCCGGCCGGCCGGGCGGGCGCGGGAGCGGGTGCGGGCCCAGCCACGAGGAAGGAGGAGGAGAAGGTCGCCCGGGAGGCGCCCCCCAGCCTCGAGGCGCCCACAGAGGAGAAGCAGAGCGAGGCGGCCCAGAAGCCGGCCCCGGGGGGCCCCGCCAAGCCCCCTGAGGGCCCGGCGCCCGCAGAGGAGGAGGCGGCCCCCAGCATCTTCGATGAGCCGCTGGAGCGCGTGCGGAGCAACGACCCTGGCATGACGGAGGTGAACGTCAACAACTCGGACTGCATCACCCCCGAGATCCTGGTGCGCTTCGCCGAGGCCCTGGAGTTCAACACGGCCGTGCGGGTGTTCGCCCTGGCCAACACGCGGGCCGACGACCACGTTGCCTTCGCCATCGCCATCATGCTCAAGGCCAACAAGACCATCACCAGCCTCAACCTGGACTCCAACCACATCACGGGCAAGGGCATCCTGGCCATCTTCCGGGCGCTGCTACAGAACAGCACGCTCACCGAGCTGCGCTTCCACAACCAGCGCCACATCTGTGGGGGCAAGACCGAGATGGAGATCGCGGGGCTGCTGCGGGACAACACTACGCTGCTCAAGCTGGGCTACCACTTCGAGCTGGCCGGGCCGCGCATGACCGTCACCAACCTGCTGAGCCGTAACATGGACCGCCAGCGGCAGCGGAGGCTGCAGGAGAAGAAGGGGCTGCTGGAGGTGCCCAAGGTCAAGGTCGGGGCGCCAGCCAAGGGCTCCCCCAGCCCCTCCCCCCAGCCATCCCCCAAGGCCTCGCCCAAGAACTCACCCAAGGGAGGGGGGGCTCCCGCCGCCCCGCCGCCCCCGCCGCCACCCCTGGCCCCGCCCCTGGCCCCGCCCCTGATGGTGGAGAACCTGAGGAACTCGCTCTCGCCAGCCACCCAGAGGAAGATGGGGGACAAGGCCCTCCCCGCCCAGGAGAAGAACTCGCGCGACCAGCTGCTGGCCGCCATCCGCTCCAGCAACCTCAAGCAGCTCAAGAAGGTGAGTGCGGGGAGGGCCGCTGGCGGCCGGACGGACGCCGGGGCAGCAGGTGGGCCTGGCCTCCAGGGGCGCTGCTGTCCCTCAGGGGGACTGTCCTTCCTTTAAGGGGCTCCTCTAGCCTCTCCCTCCAGCTTCCCCTCCTCCTAGAAGAGACCGGACACACAGCTGCCCCACAGGGTGCCGCCCCACTGAACTCCCTCCTAGAGCGGCCAGCCTGACCGTCCATCCCCCAGGCATCAGGGAGGGTCAATGCTGCATCCCCGTCTGCCCGGGGTCCTGACGGACGGGACACCCACCGTCCGGCCACGACCCTGTGACAGCAGCCATGTCGGTGGGGCCTGGACAGCAGGAGGAAGGACAGCTTCTCCTGTGTCCACCCACATGTCCACCCTCAGGCCCACCGGTGCGCCCAGGCCCAGGAAGAGGCTTGGAGGCGGCTGAGCCTCGCGGGCGGCTCCCTAAATGCCCTGCCTTGTCCTTACAGGTGGAGGTGCCCAAGCTGCTGCAGTAGGGCCGGGCTGCGGACACCGTGGGCACCGCCCCCCAGACCCGCCCGGACTGGCCTGCCGCGTCCTGTCTGCCCGGGGCCTGGGGCCGGGGCACGCCTTCTCGTCCAGACGTTTCCAGTCCACAGGCCGATGTTTCTGGACAAGAAGAGCCAGCCCTTCAGGCACGTCTCGGAGACGATGGCACGAGGTGGGGAGCCGGGGAGGATGTGCACCGGGACCACGTCACGGCCCAGCCCCGCCCTCCAGGGCCAGGATTCAGCTCTGAGGAGCCCTGGGCAAGGCTGCTGGGCTGGTGTGCAGGGCAGGGCAGACGATGGAGATGGAGAGGGACGGGGACCAGGATGTCCCCCCCTGGGCTAACAGAGCCTGAACAGACGGACAGTGCCTTCGGAGGGAGGGACAGGCGGCAGCTGGACCTGAAGGTTTGATGCCAAAGCAGATGTTTTCCGACACCCACTCGCTATGTTGTGAATCGCTGTCTTTCCATAAGATTTTGATAATATATACAAGCCTTTAGCTGTGTGTGGCGATGCCTGTCTCTGTGCTGTGCCAGGGCCCTGATGCCCACCTTGCTCCCGGGGACCCTAGCTGCCCCCAGCACAAGTTCACTTGCAGTGCAGTGTGGGGGTACAGCCCCTGAGCTGGCTGCCCAGGCCCAGGCCCAGGCCTCCAGGTCTGCTCCTGACGCTGCAGCCTGGAGGCACCGCCAGGGACGGGCAGAGGGCGCCAGGCCGGGGCTAGAGGAGGCGTGTTCCTGCGGCCCTGCCTCCCTCCATGGGGTGCACCACACGCGTCCTTCTGGCTGGACGGCCCGGCTGGCGGTGCAGGGCTGACTGCTGCCTGGGACGAGTCACTAGCGGGCTTTCCTGCCTCCAAGGCGGCGGGCAGAGCAGTGTCCCCATCTTTGGGCTGCACAGGTCTCTGCTAGGTGTGGCCACAGCGGAGGGCAGGCAGGCCCTCGGCACAGAGCCCCGGCCCCGGCCCCCCTTCGCCCGCCCTCGGTGCCGGGCCGGGTGTCCGCTCCTCTGCGCCGTCTGCCCTGTGTGCACATCGCTGTGCTGGAGCCGCAGCTCCGAGGTGGAGGCCGCGATGCCGGCACTTTGCAGATCAAGTCCCGCCCGGAGGCCGGAGGCCGGGACCGCCCCGCAGGGAGCAGGGAAGGGAGACGCGCGCCGCCTCCCTCGCTCAGGGCCGCAGCGCCCCCTCCAAGCCCAAGGCCCCGGAGACGCCACCCGGCCGGCGCCCGGGAAGCGGGAGCGCAGCGCCACCTGCTGGCGGCTCCCCAAGGCTCCCTGGTGACGTCATCCTCCGGAGCCAGGCCGGGCCTCCCCTGGGGACACCCCGCTGTCGAGGTCCGCGCCCGCCTTTCACGGGGAAGGAACGGGGGTCAAAGGGAGCAAGTCCATCCGCTGCCAGGTCCCTGCTGCTCTGTGCTGGGCTCCCCCCCACCTGCCCGCAGGCCCCGCTAACCCTGGACGCGGGCCACTGGCTGCACGTGACGTGTCCTGTCCATCCCTGTGCCCTGTCCATCCCTGTGCCCAGACCCCTCAAGTCCCCTGAGGCCCTGGGAGATGCCAAGCCTGGGGGCCCTGCTGTTCCCCCCTCGGCCTGGCCTTGGGGACCCTGTTCTCAGGCCCTGCCCCAGGCTGTGTGACCAGAGCCTCCCCCACAGCATCTGGGTGGCAGAGACACCTGGGGGCCTGGCTGGCACAATGGCCATGCAAAGACCCTGCCCTGGGCCCTCAGAGGGGGGAAACGGGACCTCGGGCCCAGGTGGACCTCAGTGGACCTGAAGGGAGGAGCAGTGGCTGGGCCGGGGCCGGGGGGCTAGGGAGAGGAAGCTCTGTAACGAGAGCACCTCCCCACCCAGGACAAGACCCACCTCACAGGCCTTGGTGGTCACGCCTGCGGGTGGGTGCATGGGTGCTGTGCCCTGCCCCTGCACCCCTCCCGCCCTCTCGGGTGTGGAGCCAGCAGCCTGGCTGGAAGGTGAGGACCGCGGACCATGTGAGTTACCTCTCAACTTTAATCGGCAGCTCAGCTGGGGCTGTGGGACAGTCAGGGGGCTCCTGTGGGCGGCTGACAGAGCCCTCCCCACCCAGGGCAAGCAGGAGGGTCCTGGGAGCAGAGGGACCAGGGCAGTGACCCACACTGCGGCCCTCCCCTGGCCCCCGGTAGAAATAAACATAGTGCAACAATGCCAAGCCCCACCAGCCCTCATTCATGGCCAAGTGCTCGCCCAGCTCCTGTCCACTTCCCTGCACAGCCCAGGGGGTGGCTTGGTTGGGGGCCTGTTGAGTGGGTGACCCCTGCCATCCCCAGGGCCAGAGGCAGACACAGGTGCGGCACCTGTGAGGGCAGCAGACACGGTCCCTCAGGCTCCGGGGTAGGCGGGCTGCGGTGGCAGATAAGGAGGAGGAGCTGGAAGCCAAGGAGACAGGATGTCGGGCACAGGAGCAGTGAGGCGACCCCACACCCAGGCACCGCATTTGGGGGTCTCGGCTCAAGCAGAGGGCATCGGAAAGGGACCCAGGGTGACAGGGGGATGGGGAGGTCCTGGCGCAGGGGTGGGGCAGGAGGAGAAGGGCTGGATTGCTCACTCACCTGCAGAGCTATAGACAGGGGGTCCTGCCGAGTAGAGAGGAGGCTGGGGAGGAGCATTGGGGGGGCCCATGAAGCCCGAGGGCGAGGAGGTGGGGCCAGCCTTGGGGTCTGGACGGTATGGGTACACCACCCGCTGCACGAAGACGCCTGTCATTGGAAACTCCTGGCCTGGGTCGGGGGACAAGGTCAGCGTTGAGAGCTCCGCCTCCAGGGGGCGCCATCACCCTTCCCCAGGGAGCCCAGGTGAGCCCCACTGGCCACTAGTTGGCTGGCCCCCCACCGCCGCCCCCCCCCTGTGGCTGCCTGTCTGTAGAGACCCCATGAGTCAGAGCACAGCCTAGGGAGCGTCCTTGGGCCGGGACAGGGCAGCTCAGGGCTGGATCTGACCATCCGCTGAGTTGTCCTCAGGTGACTCCAGCCCGTCCCTCCCACATGGACCTCCCAGGTCCATCACCCACACAGCGTCAAAGCTCATGGCTCAGACCCCTACAAACACCCGTGCGCATCTGAGTGGCTGTGTCCACAGAGTGCCCCCAGCTGCCCCTCTGCTGCCCTGGGCAGGCCCCACCTGTCTGGGCTCCTGGTGGCTGCTCCGTGCCTACCTGCAAAGGGGCTCTGCAGCCGCTGGCGCCGGCGGGCCAGGTAGCGGCAGGTGCAGAAGAAGCAGCAGGCGGTGGTGGTGACCACAGCCATGAAGAGGATCACGGCTGTGGCCAGGCTCGCCGGGACCTTGGGACTGGACACAGAGAACGGGTCCTCTCACCGGAGGCTCTCACAGTGGGCACAGCATCGACCCCGAGCCTGAGCTCCCAGTCCTCCCAGCCAGGCCGAGGCGCATGGAGACGTCGTGCCCAGCCCCCGAGTGGTTTATGAGGGTCCCTTGGAAAGAAGCCTGGAACTCCTGGCACCTGCATCTCATCAGGAGCGCACTGGCCAGACAGCTCGCTGGTGGGCAGCGCACCTCCTGGTCACAGCTCCATCCGCAACGCGGCCTGCGGTGGGCACAGACGGACCCCAGGCTCCGTCCACAGGGCCCAACTGGGGAGGTGGAGGCGGAGGGAGGGAGGCCAGGCCCCAGGTGGCTCCTGGGAGGAGGGACAGGTGCTGGAGGCCGCCCACCTGGAGCCCAGGCAGTGCCTCTGCTGGAACTCGGAGATGCGCAGGCTCATGTCCTGGCAGCAGTAGCGACGGTGGCAGGTCCCACAGCAGAAGGTGGAGGGCTGGCAGCTGAACTCCGGATGCCACAAGTCATTCTCGTCCAGGTACCCCAGGCAGCCACTGCCGGCCAGCACTGTGGGCGGGCGTGCTTGGGGCTACCAGGCTGGTCCCCTGCCTCCCTTAGCCCCCCATGATCCTTCCCCAGGGACCCCCACTTCCCATTGTGGTCCCCCTACTGAGCCCCCAGCCCACTGGCGCCGGCAACACGAGTTGCCTCTGAGTCTTGGGGCTCAGGGTTGGCTTCCTAGGGCCCAGACTCCATCCTCTCCCTCCTGCTCCCTGCCAGCACCCCAGGGCTCGGGGACCCCACTCCTGGCTCCCTGCCCTTACCCAGGGGGGCCCCCAGCAGCAGGAGGGCGATGGCCGTGAGTGACATGGCGGGAACAGGGTGCTGCGGTCGCGGAGCTGCTGGGGGCTGCCCACTGCCAGGCACGACTGTGGTGGCCAGACTGGCTGCGGGCAGCGGTGACCACGCCCAGGGCCCGCCCCCCGCCCCACCCCGGCCCCGTCTGGCGCTGGTCCCCTCTGTGGTGCCCGTCTCGGCGCAGTGCGTGCCGTGCCGCGGGCCCCAGCAGCCTGGGTCCTGTGCCGCCCCCTGGAGAGCAGGGCCGGACCTTCCCAGGACGCGGGGGGCGGGGAGGGCAGAGCCTGGGAGCCCCCCCTCCCAGAACAAGGCCCCACTGAGGCAGCTCAGAGCAGCTGTGTCCCCAGCTGTGCCTCCCGGGGCCCCGCCCCCGCGTGGGCAGTGTGGACACCGGGGTTGGTGCCCAGGCCCTGCCTCCCGGTCTCTGGTCAGCACTTCCTCAGGGCGCCTACGCATCTGCGTGCCCAGCCAGGACAGGGCCGGGCCGGGGCGGGGCGGGCGGTCCTCTGGGGCCTCCCCCTCCCCCTCCCCCAGGACCCCTGGCCCAGCCGTTACCCGGAGCCTTCACCGCAGGCCCTGAGGCCACGCCCCCAGGGCTGACATTGACAGGTCAGTGTCACGTGGTCCCAGGAACCTGCCTCACTGGGCGGCTGGAGGACCAGGGCACTGTGCTCCCCAAGGCCACCCGACCCCTGCAGGTGGGGCGCAGCCCCTTCAGTGGGGGTGAGGACAAGGGGCTTCCTGGCCACGGGCAGCACTGGCTCCCAAACGGGGCACCAGGGCAGGTTGTTGGTGGTGCGGGGAGACCTGCGTGTCCAGCAGAGAAACCGACTCACAACTGGAGCCTCAGAGCTGGAGACCACGGCTGTCTCGTGAACCACCCCTGGGATGGGACTAGCCACCATGGATGGGACCCGGCCTGCCTTCTCCACTTCTGTCCCTGAGCCTCACACACCCTGGGAGAGCCTCTGGCCGGGGGGTCAAGCCTGCAGGCCCAAGCACCCCCACCCCCTTATCCTGAACTCGCTCCTGACCAGCCCTGCCCTTTCCCGATGGAGGGGGTCTCATTGGACAGGAGCCGGTTCACTGTGCGGCAGCCCCTGGGCCCAGGTTCCTTCCTCCTGCCCGGCCTGCATGTGACCCCTGAACTTGCAGAGGTGGGAACCGGGCACCTGCCTCGAAGGCGACACGGGAATAACTGCAAACGCCTGGACACGGTCCAAGGGCCCGGCGGTGGTGTCTGTGGGACAGGACCCCATTACGAGGCCCCGTCCCGAAGGATGCAAGCATGAGGCCCCCTTCCCCTCTGTGAGGCTGCTCGAAGCTGCTCTTGGTCATCAGGGTCCCTCTGACCACACACAGCCCTCAGCACTGGCCCCGTGGCCATCACCACCCAAGGTCAGCGCCTCCCCAGCTCAAAGGGAGGAAGAGTAGGAGGAAATGTCCCTCCTCTGGACACCAGGGACACTGAGTGGCATGCGCTGCTCTGGAGATGCCCATGCCAGGCCCTTCCGTGAGCTGCACACTCACTCTCCCCATCCTCTTCCTGTCCGAGGCCGCCCGCCAGCAGGGTGCTCTGCAGCTGTGAACAGGCCTCTGAGGGGGGCTCATGGGAGGGAGCCCTGCCCCCCAAGTTGCCACCTCTCGCAGGGCCAAGCTTCCCCTAAGCTGCTGGTGGCCGGGCCCAGCTCATCGGACCCATGGCCTGTGCAGGCCCCGCCAGCCCTTCCCTGTTTGTCTCCTTCTCCAGGAAGAGGCCGAGGCGAGGACACACGCATCTGTGAAGATTCCTTTACTTCCTAGAAAAATACACGCGCCAAAGTCTGAGGGCTGCTCCCACGGCGGTGCCCAAGGGGCAGCCCCAGGCCGCGTGAGGAGTATTAAATAGTCGGGAGAGGTGGGCTCTAAAAAATCCGCTTCTCCCATTTCTAGAAAAAAAAAAAAAAGGAGAAACAGAGTGCCATCTGCCTGGCTTCCGGTGTGCATGTGTGCACACGTGTGCACGTACACGGACGGCTGGGGAGGGCCCGTCATGCACAGGAGGGCAGGGGGACGCCTGGCGGGCCGTAGTGTTGCCCTGGGAGGGAGGGCCCTGGGCGGGCGGCATGGCTCCCTCAGTCCCGCCGAGACCCAGGCGTCTGAGGCAGAAGCTACTCTCGGGGTTCCCGTCGGGGCCCTGGAGCGTGAACGCTTGTAGAGCACGGACGGACGGCTCCCAGGCTTCCCGGGGGCAGACGCCTGTGAGCACGTCCTCCTGGCAGCAATGTTTCCAGACTGGCCAGCAGAGGACCCTGGGAACTGGCAGGCGGCGGGAGGAGCAGGTGGGGGGAAGGTGGCAGTCGGGCATCTCCTGGGAATGGTGGGAGGCGTCCTGTTCCAGCATCACTGAGTGACAGCAGGAGGAGCTCAGCCTCCTCTGTCGCCAGGTCACCGCGAGGCCGAGGCCAGGAAAGCACAGCTCCAGGCCGCAGGGCAGCACACGGCGAGCGGTGGGGCCCCGGGACCTGAGTGTGGGCATGGCTCCTAGATGCCGATGGCCTGCAGCACCCGCCTCTCGCTGTCATTGAGGTGGCCCGAGAACATCCCATAGCAGGGCTGCTGCGCGAACTGACACAGGAAGTCCGTGAGGTACGCCTGCAGGGGGCAGAGGGCGGCGCTGGCTAGGTACCAGGCGTCCAGCACCCAAGGGGGGCCTCCCACACTCTCACATCTGGTTTAGGTCCAACTGGGAAGCACACTCTCCCAGGACCTTCACCACAGCCTCCGAACTGGACCCAGCCCAGCAGGCCTGGCTCAGCGGTTGAGCGTCGACCTATGAACCAGGAGGTCCCGGTTCAAGTCCAATCAGGGCACATGATTGGGTTGTGGGCTCCACCCCCAGTAGGGGGCGTGCAGGAGGCCCCCTGCACCGCTGATGTTTTTCTCCTTCTCTCCCTCTCTTAAATGAAGATACATTAAAAAAAAAAAAAAAAAAATTTAAAAAAGTGTAACCACACTGTGGTATAAAACACGAGGTGAAGCCCCCCCACCCCCCACCCCCAGCAAGACAGGAACTTGGCCCAAGGCCACAGGATGAACAGGAGCAGGCGAGCCTGGCTCTTGGTCTCTGGCCCTCACCTGCAGGTCCACCTGGTAGAGGGGGTCCTTCAAGGCATCGGGGTCATCCTCCTCGTCGTCCTCGTAGTAGTCCTCCTCTGTCAGACACACGGGGGGGGGGGGGTTGGGGGTGTCAGGCAGGCGTCAGGCCTGTAAGCACTGCCGGGGGAGGGGCGCTTACCGTATTTACTTGTGGCGAGGATGTCAGACAGGAGCTGGCCTGCTAAGCCCCCCCCCTCCTCCTCGTCCTCCTGGTCCTCCTCCTCGTCCTCCCACATGTCATTGGAGTCATCTGGTTGGAGAGGAAAAGCAGCTGCAGCCACAAACACATTTTCCACCCCAACTGGAGCAGGTGAAGTGGGCCCTGTCTGTGACTGTGATGGCAAATCCCCAGGAAGCTTGAAGGAAGGGCGGGTGCCCTGGGGGGTGGGCGAGGGGGATGCCTGAGGCTGGGAAGCTCGGAGAGCCACCGCAGGCCGGCAGATGCAGGTCCCTGGGAGGCAGGAGGAGCACCTGGGCCCCACTCCGTGGGGGCGGGCTGGCGGGCAGCGTTGGCCTCCATGACGTTGGACAGCTCGTTGATGATCAGCTTTAGGATCTTGACCAGCAAAGGAATGTGTGTCCAGCGCTCGGGGTCTGGGGGGGAAGAGGCTTCGAGTCAGACTCCACTTGCGGCCACACCGTCCTGCAGGATGCCCAGCAGTCCCCCTGTCCGCTCCCGCCTCCAGACCACACCCAGGCGCCATCAACAGCCACTCAGTGACACTACCTCATCTGCCTGGTGCCGCCACAGGTCAGAGTTCAAGCATTAAAGGAGGCAGGTTTCAGCCAATAAAGCTCAGGCACCAGGTAGGGGCCTGGAGCCGAGCACGCAGTCCCCATGACCTGCAGGTCAGGGACACTCACTGCCTCCAAGGCACTGGGGTCAGAGGCCAAATGTGGCCGACAATCAAGACTGGACTTGGCCTCGAAGCCAGAGGAGCTGGAAGCAGGGCCCCTGGTGGCCAGACAGCACCTGCCATCTCGGCAGAGAGACCACTATGCTGACCCACTGCTCCTCATCAGGCCCGTCACCCACAGTGCTGGTTGCACACTGAGCTTGGAGCACCCCTGCCTCCCGTCTCCCCCGCGTCACCCACTCTTGGCGGCCTTGGCGCGGGTGCGGACGCCCTCGTCCACGCCGTAGATCTCCTCGCCCTTCACGCGGATGTCCTGCAGCCGCTTGTCATCCGTGTTGATGCCGTGCTGCAGCAGCTTGCACAGGGCCACGGAGCTGCAGGGCACGCGGGACAGCCTCAGCCCCCACCCAAGGCCACACGGAGCCGAGCTCCACGCCCGAGACTCTGACGTGAAAGCAGAGCCCAGGTGGGTGAGCCCCAGGCTGCTGGGAGGTGCGCTGGGCACAGAGCCAGGCGGGGCAGGCTGGTCAGGGAGGAAGCCTCCAGCTGGTGAGGGCCGTGCAGGAGGTCCCGCCCACTGAGGCCAACGAGACGCCGACCATCTGGGTACAGAGGGGCAGCGTCGGGGCGGAGCAGCCGACAGGACCAGGAGCAGCGCGAGGAGGCCCACCTGACTTTGCCCTCGTACTGGCCGTAGAACAGGTGCTGCCGGCTCGTCCACTCGGCCATCACGAACTCCAGGGCGGGCTTGCCCGTGGGCCCGGGCAGGCTGCACAGGAACTCCAGGAGGGGCTCCAGCTGGGTGTGCACCAGGTGGGCAAACACCATGATCAGGGACTGGGAGCGAGAGGGAGGGCCACCATCAGGAAACCAAGGACACGAGGCTCCTTGTCAGTGTCTCCAGGCCCACACGACCCACCGACCCACCGACCGAGGCAGCACACGTTCCCAGGGTGGGCGGAGCTGTGACGGGGAGCAGTGTGTAGACTGCGTCCTCCCCCCAGGCCCCGCCCTCACCTGCATGACGCTCAGTGTCTCCGCCTGCTGCATCTTGCTGAGGATGGCGCGCAGGATCTGGTCCAGGTTCTCGCCCAGCTCCCGCCCGGCCTTGTTGATGAGGGTGGAGACCAGGCGGCCGACAAAGGCGGCAGTGAACTCGGAGGTGCGGGGGTCCAGCAGCTGGCTCACCACCTGCATCACGTACCACAGCCCGCTGTGGCCCTGCTCGTCGTGCCACTGCGCCACCTGCTCCAGCGCCACCGACACGTAGGCCCGCAGGCACTCTCCACCGTTCTGGGGACACAGGGGCGGGGCCCCGAGGTCAGCGACAGGACACCAGAGCCTGGGTCTGACAGGCGGGGTGGTGCTCCAGGCTCGAACCTCCTCCCAGCAGGACCTCGCCTCTTGGGGATTCGGCTACCAGTCGGCAGCTGCTCTCATAGACAGACCCCACAGTCCCCGCCTCACTACTCAGCCCTCAAACCTCCAGGGACAACGGCCCAGCAAGCTGAGTTTTAACCATAAGGCCCCCCTAGTGCGGGGACACCGTCTAAGGCAGAGCGCCACGGGGCGACGGGCACCTGAGATGCCCAAAGCCCACTTCCTTGACTTTACTCAGAGAAGAAATATCCAGAAAGACTTCCTCCCGGCCCAGGTCTGTATGTCTGTGACGCCTCCACAGTGACCCCCAGAGACAGGGCGCCCACATCTCTGACTGCAGCCCCCAGACCTGGCAGTTAACTGTCGCTGTCCTCCGGGTAAATAAAGACATGAGACACATATGCCAGAGCGTGGACTTGTCAGACCCTCAGCCTCCGACAGCACGCGGTACCTGCATGGTGGCGTTGTCGTCCGTGTGCAGGGTGCACTGCGCCACCGCGGGGAACGCCTGGCAGATGAGCAGCTGGGAGAGCGGTGGCTTCGTGCTGCGCACCACGGTGGTCAGGATGTCGATGGCTGTCTGAAGGAGGAGGGAGGTCAGAGCCTCGGGCAGGAGGGGCAGCAGCCCAGAGAAAGCTCGCCAGCAAGGCAGTGGGGTGTGCTCCCAGCCTCCTTGTGAGGCTCATCACTTGATGGCCGCAGGGCTGTGTGGCATACAGCGTGATGGGACCGCTGGTAGCGCACTCAATGTTAACCAATAAGGCGCCTCTGGTGTTACTGGACCCTCAAGAACCACCCGTCCCTGAGGGCACAGCAGCCGGCAAAGTCACCCTGAACCTTGACTGGTGTCCTGCCAGCTGGGCAGGTGTGCAGGTGGTGAGCTCACACCCGCACCCACACCCCCCACCTGCTCACACCCACACCCCCCACCTGCTCACACCCACACCCCCCACCTGCTCACACCCACACCCCCCACCTGCTCACACCCACACCCACACCTCACCTGCTCATACACACATCCCACCTGCTCATCACACCACCCACCCACCCCTGCACCGTGTGGCCTTGCCCCAACTCACCGCACACAGCCCTGCGGGGAGCTTGTCTGCTGGCGCCTGCATGATGCTGACCAGCGTGGGGATCAGCCGCATCTGCATGGGGCCCTGGCAGGCCTCGATCTGGGACAGCTCCTTGAAGATGTCCTGAGCCAGCAAGGCGACGACGGGATCTGAGGTGGACAAGGCAACAGGACCCCGCCCGCCGGTCTGCACACGCCGCTGGCTAGTAACACCTGATGTGTGGCCCTAACCTAGCGAGCAACGTCTGCGTGGATGACGTGCCACACGCCCGGGACCCTGCGGGACCACATGAACCACCTGGAAGAGCAGGAGAGATGCCACCTCCGAAGGCACACGCTCTCCCAAGGCGCAGGCTTCCCCTCAACCAAACGCGGCCCTTTCCCTGGGCAAGTCCTGGCGCCTTTTCCTCGTGGAGCCCGGATGCACGGAGAAGCACGTGGCTGTGCTGGGTGAGGAGCCGTGCGGCAACGGCCACCCAGGCCACGCTCCCACGTGAGCAGCCTTCGCCACGACGTGCAGTGACCCCCGAGCACCCAGAGCCTCAACACCAGGCCCCCCTTTACAGACAAATGTCCTCGGTATTTTTTCTGATGATCAAGGGCAGACAATACCCACTACGGAAGAGTAGTGTGGCACATGCTGCAAAGCGTTATAGGGAAGAAACCCCGTAACGCCACCGCCTGGCAGCCACTGCCCCAACACACTGATGTCTGTGTCCGTGGTTACTTACATCCCTTCCTAACACAAACCGAACACTGGGGACCATCCCCGACGCATTCTGGAAAAACTGTTACTTATTATCGCGTGAACATTGTCTCAGGGCTTTAAGTATTCCCCTGAAGTTTAATTTTTACAGCTGTAGTTTCCCACTTTACGGCATAAACAAATCCCTTTATACGTCCAGTTTTGCTGCTACAAAGACAAGAAAGGAACACCCTGTTCATCTGTCCTCAGATCTCCTTTCTGAGGCCTCTTCCCAGAGCTGATCAGCTGGTTCCACTCCCCACCCCACCCCACCCCAGTTCTCACCAGGGGGTGAGGCCCCCAAGAGCAGGAGCCCTACTTTCCAGCTCTGACCCCAGCCAGGCGCAGCTCTGCTAACAGACAGCTAGTGCTTGCCTGGGATGCAGAAGCGCATCTCCCCCGGGGACAGGTCTGCTCCAGTCCCCGGCTGCCACCTGTGGGTGCCCTCCCTGGTGGCATACCGTTGCTGTACTTGAGGAAGATGGCGATGGTGAAGGGGCAGATCTTGCTCTCCACACTGGCTGTGAACTCGGGGTCCACTGTGCACACAATGCACAGCGTCTCCATCACCAGGTTGAGGACCTCGGCGCTGAACTGCGCGGCCAGGTGGATGAGGCCGTCCAGCACACTGGGCAGGAAGGGCTGGAGGACATGCGTGCTCTCTGAGGCTTTCAGTTGGTCACAGTAACTGGGGAGACACAGAAGCAGGAGTTACTTCCTCCCAGTGAAGGGTCCTCCGTGGCGCTCCCACTGGTGTGCGTGTTCTGCTGAAGCCCCTACAACAGAAAGGGCCTCACAGGAGCTCGTCAATGCTTCTGCCCAGGCTGGGTGCTCAACTGGTTCGAGCGCCAAAAGGTGGCGGGTCCAACCCCTGGTTGAGGCACGAGGGAGGCAACTGATTGATGTCTCTCTCTCAGATCAATTTAAAAAGTTCTGGTACTAAGGTAAAAAAAAATGTTTAAAAAGTTGTGCCTTGCCCTGGCTGGTGTGGTTCAGTGGATAGAGTGTGGGCCTGCAGTCTGAAGGATCCCAGGTTCGACTCCAGTCAAGATCACAAGCCCAGGGGGCAGGCTTGATGCCTAGTGAGAGGTATGCAGGAGGCAGCGGTCAGTGATTCTCTCTCATCTTTGTTTTCCTCTCTCTCTCTCCCTCTCTCTCTCTCCCTCTCTCTCTCTCTCTCTCTCTCCCCCCCCGCCCCCAATCTCCTTCTCTGAAATCATTTAAAAAATAGATTTTAAAAAAGAGAAAGGAATGAACTACAGTGCATGTGACATACGGATTAACATCAAAACCACTGTGCTGAGCAAAAAAAATTGAGACACACAGACACACAACTGTATCTTATGACCATGTTATGCGCCAGCTGCCGTGTTCCCAGATCCACCATGACCAGCAAAGCCATGGTTTGACCCCTCAATTGCCCAGAGTCTCGCCTTTGGTCAGACCCTGCTGCGATGCTCAAGGCCAGCCTGCTCTGACCCCTTCTTTAGAGCTGGTTTGCCACGGGGCCCGGGGTTTCACCGTGTTCTCCCGGGGTCTCCCAGCTCCCACAGGGCACTTCTGTCTGCAGGTGGAGGCCTGGCCGAGACGTCGGAGGAAGCCCCTTGCTGACGTCAGCGCCCACAATGCTTCCTGACACGTGTCACTATGCACAGCGCCTCCCTCTCAAGAGGCAGGACGGCAGGCAGGTGCAAAGCAAACTGGCTTTAGGACTTCAGGGAGATTTCAGGATTCAAGTGAGATTCAAGCTGGACTTTAAAATACTCCTTCAAATCACAAGGGTCCCTCTGGGCCGGGAGGAGGCTAAGAACGGCCAGGGGTCCTGGCCTGCAGCTGCTGCTAGGCCTCACCACCCCCCATTTGGAGGCAGCGACCCCAGGACGGCCCGGCTCTCCTCCTCTTGTCATTCGTGCAGCCCTCGCGGCGATTTCTCTCTGAGCTCTGGGGCTTGGTGTTTGCAGAGAAGGGCCCGGCTGGCAGGTCCCGACCAGGGTGGGTTCCCCAGGAACCAGGAGCGAGGGAGCGGGACACATTCCGGGGATGCCTTCCTCCATCCAGTCCACAGAGCAGCTTCATGAAGAACCTTCAGCAACAAAATCCACTGGCAACTGCTGTTCAGGACGCAATGAGTACCCGTCTCTTAAGCTAGTTCGTGTGGCCCTCAGGGGCGCACTCACCCCCAGACGGCTCTCACGGCAGAAATCCGCACGGACGGGGGCTGCGTCTCATGAAGGCCACTCACTGTTGCCTGTAGGAACTGCTGGATCAATTCAGGGGACATAGCAACAGTGAACCGACTGGCAGCCCAGAGTGCCCGACCCAGGAGGAAGGGAGACACTGGGAGGGAGAGAGAGCAATTAGGGACTGGACACCACCGTCTGTGACCCCCTTCCCTCTCCCACCCAGCTCGGCTTGTCACTCACGGGGCACCATGTACTAGAGACAGCTCGGGTGAGAGGAAACACCACCTTTCACAGTGTGCAAAGCAGACCTGCAACACTTCAGACTAAAGCGCGACTCCCCCGCTCTCCTCACCCCTCCACCCCACACCGCCCGGCAGCCCTCAGCTCGCCTCCTCACTGCCGGGTTTTCCCACCCTTGGGCCACTGCTGGACACCACACACCACAGCTGTCCTTGTACTTAAAACATGCCCAATGCCAGGCTCCCGAGCCGGGCACCGTGGTTAGCAGAGCTCGAGCATGACCCGCGGCTCCCCACGCACTCAGCTCGGGCGCCCGTCTGCTCGCCCTCTCTCTGGCGCACATGGCAGTTGCCCAAAGGCTGTGTGGTGTGCGAACCAGGGCTCGTACAGCTAATGGGACGGTGCGCACATTTCTTACACTTCCATCTCTCGGTTTTCACTGCTTGTACGTTAAGATTGACACAAAAATTCAAAGAAAAATCTCTTTGGGATCACTGATAGTTACAAATGGGTGGTGCAGAACAGCTCTTAGCTATAGACAGGATAATACATGTTACATAGGAAACGTTTCCCAGTCCAAACACTAAATACTCTCAAATCTCCATGAACTTGTAGACTATTTGCTGGGGCAAATGGTACAGAAATATGCTAAGGGTCTGAGCAGTCCCAATGCTTTCCCTGGATGCGTATTACATGCCTCGCCAGGAGGCACCATGGGTAGAAGCTGCATGGATGCGCCTGCTACTCAGACCTCACGTCAGGGCCAGGAAGCAGCATTCACCAGCCACGGGCAGCGCAGTGGGAGGGAAAGGGACCTCCGTACAGGCAGCGCCCTGCAGGCTCAGCCTCCTCAGCTCTGACTCAGAGCCTGGAGGGAGGGAGGGCCTGACACTGCCCGTCCAGCCAGAGCACCGGCCTCGGGGGTGCTCCCTGGGGCGTCCACGGAGGTGAGCGATGCTCGCGGCTGCAGCCAGCACGCCCTGTCTGTGAGGTACGGAGGAGGAGCAAGGTGGGCAGTGTGTGAGGGTCTGTGGGGCGGAGGAGTGTTGACACATGGGCAGAGGCCAAGGAGCCAGAGACACTGCGTGCGAGGGGCTCGGCAGGGCTGGGTCCTGTGGGAAAGCGGCCCCACATGCCAGAGGCCTCTTTTCTCTCAAGGCAGGTGCCAACGTGGTGGAGGGCAGAACACGCATGAGGAGGACACTGGGCAGAATGAAGTGTGAGAAAACGACAGGAAACCAACAGGAAGACTGGGCCTGACTCAGACGGCTGAGGGGCAACTGGACGACAGCAGAGCCCAGGCCAGCCCTCGAGGCACAGCCAGCCTCATCCTGCTCGAGCGCCTGAGCAGCACTGGTCTGCGCAGAGTCGTGCCCAGGCAGCGGGCCTCCTGCTGCGGAGGTGAGCCCAGGCCGGGGCTAAGAGCTCCGGGAGCTCCAGCTCCAGAGGGAAGAATGTTCCCCAAGAACACGTGGCCCTGGCTCGCCCGCCTCCGGGAACAAGGCACAGAGGCAGGTCTCACGGCCGCCGGCGGCCCGCGGAGCCATACCTGCGAGGTTGAGGTCGGCCAGGACCACGCTGCTGAGGAAGCCGTGCATGTCAAAGTGGACCCGGCCGCTCTTGACGCTGTCGGTGAGGATGGACTTCACTGAGCCCAGCGCCAGCATGCAGGCCTCGTGGACCTTCCACCTGTGGGGACAGCCCTGCTGGTGACCAGGCCGCGCTGGACGGTCCACGCAGGAAAGGGCGCTCCAGCCCGACCCTCCCGCTCAACCTGGAGTGGAACAGACACTCAGCCAGTTTCCTAGTTAAACGAAGCCGAGCTCTCCTCTCACGGCTTTTAGAAAGGGGCGGAATAACGGCATCTGAACAGACTGTCGGGGGGAAACCTGCTCTATAACTCGACAGTCACAGGCAGCCGAGGCCCCTGCGCTCCAGGCGGTGCCCCACGGCCCGCTCACCAGTGCTCGGCGCCGCTGTTCTTGGCCTGTTCGGCTTCCTGTAGGTGCCGAGTGGCTGCGGCAGCCAGGGCGGCTGCACTCTCGCCCTGGAAATCCGTGGCCACAGCCTGGGAGACAGGAGACGGGCTCATGAGTGTGCAAAGCAAACCCACTTCAGCTGCAAATGTGACTATGCGCTGAATGGTTGGACTCTGCACTCACAGGTGAGCCTCGAGGTCCCAGACACACACCCCTCCTGCAGGTCTGAGGGGACAGAGCGGCGTCTCTGTGGCTGCAGGGGCCACACTGGGAAAGGCTCACCTGCTACAGGGAACTTGGTGCGACCTCTCTCAGGTACCCAGAAAACTAATGAGCAGAATTCACCAACAATGGGACAGCCCTCCCACTCAGCAGGGGGCCCAGGGCAGCTGCACAGATCGTGGGCCTAGAGACCCCCAAGCCCTGGGCCATCCCCACCTTCTGACCTCATTGAACGGCCTCTGACCGAGAGCCTGCCGAGTGGACGGGACGGAAATGTCCTGCTCTGACCCAGCAGCAATGACCCTGGAATTACTGACCCTCCAACTTCATTGGAGATGCTCCCTCGTTACCCGGACGCCTGGGACAGAGCTGCCCACCCACTGCTTGCTCGGCGGGCGTCTCTCCAAGAGGAGAGGAAGAGAGCTGAAGACCGCCAAGCTGTTGGCCGCGTTGGGCAGCCCTTACCAGCAGCAGGTCCTGCGCGGCGATCCTGACTGTGTAGGAGAATGTGTCGTCATCCTCATCCTCCACGAACTGCTGGGGGTTGGCCGTCCACACTTTGATCTGAAAGGACCAGGAGGGAGGTCGTTGGGAGGCTGCCAAGCTGGCCACATGCTCCCTCTTTCCACCGCAGCCTCGGGATGACGTCAGCCTTTTGCTCCCTCTTTTCACCGCGGCCTCCAGAGGACCGCAGCCTTTTGCTCTTGAATAAAAGCCCAGCTTCAAGGCATTCTCTTTGGTGGAAGAAGCAAATCCGCTGAGAGGTCAGCAGCGAAGGCAAAGCCCTCGAGGGACACTGCTTCAGACCGGGCAGGCCACCAGCTCTGCTTGTCAATCAGCTGTTACTTTTTAAAAAAATCCTCATCTGAGGATGCTCCCTGATTTTAGAGGCAGAAAGAGGACAACACTGATGTGGGAGAGAAGTACTGATTGGCTGCCTCTCCTAGGTGCCCGCAGCCTAGATCCGTGCCCCAGCGGATGGAGCGTGTGGCCTCACGGTGGGTAGGACGGTGCCCTCACCGAGCCACACGGGCAGGGGCCCTGCTCCTCTTTCAGACCCACTTTCTGAAGAGACCAGACCTGATGGGGTTTAATGTGAAGGTGATGTCGATGCTGGTGGTTGACATGAGGCGTATGTTTGTGTCTTACGTGCTCTTTTCTGTCTAATGGTGACCTCGTCTGTTTACAGGCCTTCCGGGCGAGGGCCTGGGGTCCTACTGCGTCCCCAGCATGTGGCTGGGAGGCAGCCCCTCGTGTCTATCTCAGCAGCACTGCTGGCACCGGGCCCCTGGCCCCTGGGCTCACCTGCTCCTCGGTGATCTGCATGTACAGCAGGACGTAGTAGATGAGCTCGGGCAGGGCCTTCCGGACCGTGCTCTTGAACTTGCTGTTCTCCAACAGCGCGTGGACAAACTCGAAAATGCTGAAGACGAGGTTTTCAAAGCCCAGGACTTCGCCTGCAGGAAGTGCAGAGACCACTTGAGTGACAGGAGCGTGAAGGACAGGATGTAGCTGGGAATAAGCACCATCTGTGACATTAACACTGTTCACGTCGCTTGCGAATACTGCTCCCCAGGGAACGGCCGGGGGCAGCACTCTATTTCCCAGCATGTGTGTTCTGACCTGAAATACTTAAACTACTGCAGCAGCAGGAAAGTGTCAGCCTCCGGGCCCCGCTCAGACAGAATGCCGGAGCGGCCGGGCTGGGGCCTGGGAGGCACCTTGTCCAAGTCCAGGCCCGTGACCGGGAGACGCAGGCACGCGCCTGCTCCCACCCCAGCACAGCGAAGGGAAACCCGACGAGAGAACTTGCTGAGCAGCGAGCCTCCCGTGGCCGCTGTCCTCGCCGCCCAGGCCCTCCTCTGCACGGCCACACCACGCACCGTCCGAGTCCACGGGGTCTTCCACCTCCTCCGTGTAGTTGACCTCTGTCCTCACGTAAGTATGACGGAGAGTAAAGGAGCACAAGCTGCTTCACACACACTCCACAGGGAGGGGGACACAGGGGAGACACCAGAGCAGGGACTCGCGAGCCGCCAGCGCGGGCCGGCCGGAAGGATATAAGGCCGCGCTCTCGGTCAGGGTGTTCCAGACGATGGGCAGGATCTGCTGCATGGAGGACACCATGTGCTTGGGGAAGTTCTTCACCAGGGCGGTCACCGCCTGTGCCAGGGGAAGACCACAGATGTCAGGGAGCAGACGCCCTCAAGCCTCAGACCTCCCCGGCACTCGATGCCCACCTTGAGGACTTCCATCTTGAACCCGCTGTCGGACGTGGGCCCGTCGGGGATCTGCAGGGCCTGCACGAAGGCCTCGGTGAACTGCTGCACCACAGGGAAGATGAGGACTTTGGCTGCACCCTGATGCCAGAGAGCAAAGTCAGCACCGACACGGCCATTGGGGGCAAGGCCCCATCCATAGCCCTCGAGGCTACTGAGATCCCTCAGGCTCCGGGCCAATCCCACGGCTACAGCCCCTGGTGGGCTCCTCCCTGGCGTGGCCTCCTCAAAGCCGCTACGCAAGACCCACTGTCCAAGCCGCCCCTGAACCCAGGGCTGGCGTTCCCAGCGAGCTCCTCCCCACGAGGCCGTGACACGTCAGTGAGTTCTGGGCACTCGGGTGAACAGGTGCAGGGCAAGGTGTTGGAAGAAGTAAGGCTCACACAGGACACTGGGCCACCTACGCCTGAGAATTACCCAGGTCCAGTGTCCCCACTCCCTGGGCGGTGTGCCGTCTGCAGAGCACTGCTGCCCACAATGGGCGCCAGGTGAGCCCAGGGTGCCCGCACCTTCTCCAGCTCCTCCATGTTGCAGATCATATGGGCGCACGTGGTGAAAATCTCCACAGCTCGGGAGCGGGTCCGGATTCCATACACCTGGGGAGGCACAGACAGCCGTGAGGCCGTGTCCATGCACCTGCGACTGGAAGAAAAGCTGACCCCTCAATCCCGACGTGACTGGGCTCCCCGAGAGCGAACTCTGCCCACTCCTGCCCCGGGACGAATCCTGCCGCTCAGGGAACGAAAGGCAGTTTCCAGGACTCGCTGGAATGAGCCTTCCACGCTCACAGCCTCGGGGCCGATCTGATGGGAAACTCGGGGCCCAGCACTGCCTGCACGTGTGGCATGCAGATGGGTGCGCTCAGGGTGCAGGCCCCTGGCAGGGACAGAGCAGGAGGCGGGTCCAACTGTGGACGAGCTCCGTTCACACGCGTTAACACATCCACGTGAGGGACATGAACACCTCTGAGCACCACGGTGACAGCTGCCCTCGGTACACAGCGGGCGCGAGCTCCCTGTGAGCCTGAGGCGGGAGGGGTCCGTCAGCCCGGGACTTCGGGCCACAGCGTGCAGAGTGTGACAGAGGACGGCAGCTCTCAGCCTTTACCAAGGGGGCGATCTAGACGAGGATCGCGGTCACTCCATCTTCACGGGGATGGGCAGCACACACGGCTCCCCTGGGAGGAGAGGCTGCCCGGCCTGCGCAGCCCGGCTCTGGCCTGGGCGGGGACCTCGTACCTCGGCCATGGTGAAGATCTTGTACATCTCTGGGAGAATGACGGGGGCGACGAGGGGCATCTGTGTGTCTGTGACTTCCCGCGTGAATTCTACAAAGACACAAGGCGTCCAGTCTGCTTGGTACAGACAGCGAGTGGGGAAAATGACAAACTGCTTTCAGCGGCAGCTCCCAAACAGGAGGCGACAGGTCCCGACAGCGGCCTGCTGGCCTGTCCGGGGAGGAAGGAGCTCCTGGACACTCAGTAGGAAAGGAAAGGGGACAATTCAGAGAGAGAGGAGACACGAGCTCAGGAAAGCAAACCTTCAACAGGCCCTGAGGAATCTGACAGAAGTGGGTGAAGCTTGTGAGGCCCCCGTCGGACAACTCGGGGTGAACCTGGTCTGTGCCAGCATTCAGGTGCACCCCACGGTGTCTCCCCGTTGGCTCCAGTTCCAACACCCCCAGGCGAGCTGTTCGGATGCACAATGAGCTCACGAGGCTCCGCCTCCGCTCTCCACCCCCCTCTCCAGGGAACACATCTGCTGACCTAGAAGCAGGAGCCTGCTGCTCCCAGCACTATGTGCCCTGAAGGTGAGGGGACGGGGCCATGCCTTTCCCTTAACTTGCAAAACCTCCACGAGGCACTGAGAGAGCAGGAAGGACCGGGGCTCACAGACCACCCAGCAAGCTCAGAAGGGAGACCCCCAAATCTCCGTGGACTGAAGTGCAAGCATCTTCACTCTGCTTGACTGTTCTTCACTGTGTCCTCGTTGAGCTACGAGAAAACACTGTGGAATAAAGATGCTGACAGCTGTGACGGCTGGGACTGATGCGTGCTCACTGTAATGAACGCTTGACAGAGAGGAGCTCGTTTAAATGACTTGAGGCGCCACTGAGGCAGACACTATGTCTTAGTTTTACACACACGGAGCCCAGACGCGAGGTAAAGCCAGAGCACGATCTGAAATCAAGTGCTTAACCACCCGCTGCAGCCTGGCCTTGGGCGTGAGGCTTGAGCAGCAGATTCCACACCAACTGACTTCCCTATGGAGACAGACGGGCAGGAGGAGCCGCAGCATAGCAGGAGCCACACAGCCAAGGCCCGCTGCTCAGAACCCACCACAGGCGCCCGGCAGAGACGAGGCGACGGCCCGGCGCGGGAGCAGGGTCCACACCAGGAAGGGCCCTCACCTGTCAGCACGCGCATGGCTCCGTGGACGGCGTTCAAGTCTCCGCTCACCAGCATCTCCATGAGCAGGTTGAAGAGCTGGGGCCAGGCTTCGGGCCAGTCCCAGTGGGCGATGGCCGACACCGCGTAAGCCACGCTGGAGCGCACCTTGCTCATCGACTCCCTCAACCCGTTGGGTAGCAGCTCCCGGATGAAGATCTTGGCCTGCAGGAGGAAGCCCGCGGCCCTCAGACCAGGCTGTGCGTGGTCAGCAGCATCCCACCCGGCTTACGTGTCAGCCAGACTCCTTGTGCGAGACGCCAACAACCTCTATTTCCTCGGTGTGACCCTGACGAACAATCCCCTCAGACTCCCCCGTGGTCCCCACACCCGTGGGGCCAGCGCAGCAGCACCGGCTCAGGTGGCACGGACATGTGCTTAATTACAATGGAATAAAGGGAAAACCCTGACCCCTGCAGGGCCACACAGCGCTCGGCACCCAGGCGCGGCATCAGCCACCATTTGAGCAGACACGGACGGTCCACAGCTGCGGGAGCCCTGCCTGGGGACAGCCTACGCCTCAGGGTTTCCCAGGGCCCAGGATGGCTGCACAGCTCTGCACCAACAGAAACCTCACTTCATTTCCTCCTCAGACAGCTCTTGGAAGCTGGAGCTTAGAAGAAAAACACTGCAGACTGGGACCTGACGCCGTCAGCCTGCCACCCGAGCGCGTCCAACGCTTATCCGACGAGTGTGTCCACAGGGACAGGATCACCCACCCCAAACTGTTTATAGCCTGCCACCCGCCCGCCTCCTCGGCCCAGCCCTCCGACCCCCCTTCTGTCCAGGCAGACTCACCCTTTCCGTGGTTTCTGGAGGCCTGAACTTCTCCGAGTGGGCACACCAGTGCGTCTCCACGTACTGCTTCAGAATGACCGACGCCAGCTGGGAAGAGAGCAAGCCGTGTCCGCAGCAAGAAAAGGCTTTTTTCACTCGGAAACACACCGTGCGCCCGGCCGGGCCCACTCACCCGGATGCCCGTTTATCAGGGTGAGAACCAAGCCCCAGGTTACTTACAAGCTGGCTTTACTCTTCCTCTTTCCCACAACAAAGTCATTACCAAGTACAGAGAGGCCCTCAGGAATGGGACCATCAGGCTGGACGTACCTGACGAATGGCCAGGGCTCCCTGAGGGTCCACGGTCAGCTCCGCCAGGTGAACACCAAATTCTGGAAGAGAAAACGGCTGTGCGTCCGAGAGAAGCAGGAGAGCCCCAGCGCTGCCTGAGCCCTAAGCCAGGCGCCAACAAGGGAGGCTTCCGACAGGAGCCGGCCCCAGCGCTCTGGAAGCTCTGAGATGGACACCGCTGATGGGGAGGCCGTGGCCCGCAGGGCAAGTTCCAGCACCAGTTCACCTTCTCCATCACCACAAGGCGCCTTCCAGCCCCTCCCTCCCCAGACAGCAACACCTTCCCCTGAAACCAACGAAGAATGCATATCGAACTGGAAACCAGCACCATCGACCCCACAGAAAAAGTGGGATTTCAGAGCTGCTTGGGTACACACCACCAGACAGGAGGGGTTTTCAGTCTAAGGAAAACCGGCTTTCACAGGCTCGTCCTACGGACGTAACTGCTGTAAGTTAACAGTTTTCAATGAGCAATGAGTCAGTGATCTTGACATGCATTTGGGAGGCTAAACAACTTTTACTCCCCAAATAAAATTTAGATCCTTAAATGCAACCCCCATAAAAATCCCAGTAACCGTTTTTGTTTGTTTGTTTGCAGAAATAGGAAAATCCACCCTAAAATTAATCTGGAACCTCAAGGAGCACAAAAAGCCCAAAGACCAGAGCTGGAGCACTCACACGTCCTGATTTCCAAACTCACCACAAACCTAGTGATCGCAACAGGGAGGTCCTGGCATAAAGACAGACAGACACACAGACCAACGGGGCACAACAGAGAGCCACATCCATGGCCAGATGGTGGCATCCCTCACAGCCTCCTGTTTAGTGAAAAGGGGTCGATGCTGTTCTCACTTTGCTTTCCCTCAGCTACATTGTACCCTGGAACCCCCCTAACTCAGTGAGAGACCCTGTCTCTCTGTGGCAGCTACACGGCTGCTCCCCGCTATTCCCCGGCCGCTGTGCAGGGCGGCTGAGTCACGTGTGTGCACGTCGCACACTGAGGGCACGGCTCCTGCTGGGGTCCCGGCAGGAAGCTGGGAGGAAGGCGCTGCCGGGCTTCGCGTTGTACTTAGAAAGCCTCTCCTTAAGCCAAGGTCAGAGGAAGAGCCGCCCTGTTCCATGCGGACTCCTGTGGTTCCCTCTGTAGGTGTTACCCGTCCACCCATTTGGTCCAGTCGGCAACCAGGTGCCCCAGGATGTGCTTTGGCTCCAGCACCTCCATTTCCTAAGGTAACTGCTTCTCAGACTCTCCTCCAGCCCTGACTCTGTCAGACACGGCAGGCTTTCTTGTCTGTCCATGTAACAGGGAGATGACAGCTGACCTTTGCCCTTTCCCCAAAATCACATTAGAGATTCTTCCCCTTAATCTTCAAGCCTGGGGGTCATCGCCTGGCAGCCAGACAGGTGGCCACCTGTTTGCCTTAGGACGGATGGGCCTTGCGCGTGAGGCTCTAACCAAGGTGCACAGACAGGGAGGGGGGGACCACCCACCTGCAGCCCATGGAGCTCCGGGCATCACGCAGCACAAGGAATAGACACCCGCTGCCGATCCCCACCCACTTCAACCCTAAGGCAGCCTGTTTCCTAGGATCAGAAGGCAAGGCTTTTCCTACGAGACTAAAACTAAGACAGGAAGCAACTCAAAGGAGCGGGAAGGACTTGCTCATTCATCCGCCTGCCGGGCGGGCGGATCTGGCACAGAGCTGGGCGACTGGCTGCTCCCCGAACCCCCCCCAGCTGCACCCCCACGTGCAGCGTGCAGGCGGGGAAGCAACCACTGACCGTGTCACGGACAGAAGGCAAGATGGGCGGCACTCTGCACCCAAAGACCAGGAGAGAAGCAGGGAATGCCTCGAAGGACGCGCCATCCTCCATGGAAACGAGGCCACCACGGGGTGCGTTTCCATGGTTCCCAGATAAACTAAGGGAGCGGGCGATTTAAACCCACACACAGCCTCCCGGGGCCCGGGCAGCGCGTTCAGCTGGAGGAGGGCCCAGTCTCGCCTTCCTGCCAGGCCCAGGCCAGGTCGGCACCGGCCTCCACCTGCCGCCCGCCAGCCACGCCCATCCCCACGCCCCCTGCCCGTAGCCACGCCCATCCCCACGCCCCCCGCCCATGGCCACGCCCCCTGCGGGCCCGCGTGCATCCCGTGGGCTCCCGCCGGCCCCTCCATCCCCGCAGAGCTCCGCGTCGGTGCAATGAATTCTTCACGCCCAGGCCGCCGAGGAGGAGGAAGGCGAGGGCTGGAGCCCCAGGACTGACCCGGCCGAGTCGGACGAGGGCCCCGGCCAGACGGCAGGACGGGGTCCCAGGACTGCTGCTGCCAACGGCCAACACCGGCAGGGACCACCCTTTCCTGGGTAGGCGCCGGCCCTGCCTCGGGGCCAGCGGGACGGGACGGGCGGGGCCACTGGGCACCCTCCGGGGAGGCCCTCGCCTCCGTCCCCGCGGAGCCTCACAGCCTGGAGGCTGCCCGGCCGCCACTTGTCCCCCGCACACGCAGGGGCAGGGACTCGGACGGGAACGCGCCTGCACCCGCTGGACCCCATATCGTCCCCGCAGCTCTGTCGGGTGCGGGAGGGTGTCGGTCCCCTTCCGGGCGGAGGGACAGAGGGAAGCGTCCACAATGAGAGTCCCGGGTCGCTGCCTCCTTCAGGCACCGCCCAGCTCCGGGGGATGGAGCGCACGACCGGGCCTGAATGAACCCCGACCTCCTGGTTCGGGGGCCGACGCTCACCCACTGGGCCGGGCGCGCCGCCCACGCCCCCCCTCCAGAGACACCCCAAGTCCGGGACGCGACACCCCAAGTACGGTTCGCGAGGCGCGCTGGGAGCGGGGCGGCGCGGGAGGGTCTCCCCCGGGTGTCGGGGGGGACGATGGGGCGCCCCGGCGGGAGCCCGAAGGGTCTGGAGAAGGACCCGTCCCGCCTGCAGCCGCCGCCCCGCCGCCCGCGGGACAAAGCGCGCAGACAAAGGGCGGGGGCGCCGCCCCCCAGAACCGCCCGCGGGCAGCGAGGCCAGGGCGCGAGGCAGCGCGCGGGGCTCTCCCCGACTCGCGGGCCGGGACCCAGGGCCGCCCTCGCCCGCGGCCCCCGCGATGCACGGCGCCGCCAGCCCGGCCTCTCGGTCCCGGCGCCTGGGCCACCGAGCACGGCCCGGCCTCGGCCCCCGCGGCGCCGCCCCCGCCCCCGCCCCCGCCTGCGGCCCCAGCGTGTCCAGCGCCCCGGCCGCCGCCCGCTCGCCGCTCACTCACCCTCCGTCACCTCCAGCACCTTGATCTGCTCCTCGGCGGCCGCGCGCACCTCCTGCACCGGGGACAGGATCCCGGTGAGCGTGTCCACCAACGCCTCCTTCAGGCCCTGGGCCACCGGCCCCGGCAGCCCCGAGGCCGCGCCCGCCGCCGCCGCCGCCATCTTGCTGCGCTCAGCCCGCCAGCCCCGCGGCCGGGCCCGCCCCGGACGACGGCGCCCGCGCGCGGCCAATCCGCGAGGCCGCGCCTGCGCACCAGCGGCGGCGGGAGCGCCGGACGCCGGGAGGGCGCGTCGGCCTCCGCAGACAGCGCCTCCTGCGGCGGTGATGAGAACTGCACCTTAGAAACGGAGCCCTAATGCACAATACCCGGTGGGGGCGGAGAATAATGCGGGTTTCTCTCCATAGAGGGAGCTACACGTATGTGGACATACGTGGACATGCATGCGGTTTGATGTGTATGCTGTGTTGCTCCTTCGGATGACCACTCGTTCCGATCGACGGCACACGCACGTTCTGAGCGGCATTTCAAAGCTACGAGGAAGTGGGAAGTGGGGTCTCTGAATGGTCTGCCTCAAAACAAAAGTTCTGTTGGGATAAATGACCTGGAAGATGGGGGAATGTGTAGCTAGCGACGGACATGACTTTGAACAAAGCACTTTTGATATTTCTCTTGAAATTATCGTGTTTTCTCTGATGACAAAAATCTGCATTATTATGGTTAATCATGCAAATTAGCTCTTAACCAGTTAATAGTGCGGATTTTTAGCCGGCCAATACTGCGGATTGGCTATTAACTGGTTAGTAATACGGATTGACCGTTAACCGGTTAGTAATGCGGGTACCGGTTAGTAATGCGGATTGGCCCTTTACCGGTTAATAATTCAGATTTTGTAATCAGAGAAAATCCCGAATTATTCGCCTAGTGAAGGCCGTGATGTGGGACTTTAGGTTCAGAGACCTTTCAGGTGTGAGATGCTGGATTAGGAGCAAGGAGATGAGGCGGAAATGGAGGTGGAGAGGCTTTAAGGAGAGGGGGCTGGGTCAGCAATGGCTATTTTAGCCAAACTCCCCCCCAAATGCCCGACTTCATCTCTTAGCCTTAGGCATTCAGAGGTAGGGGAGAAGGCACTGAAGTGGGGCGGGCAGTGGAGAGCATCACCTTCAAAAGGCCAGTCCCTTGATTTTCCTGGGCCCACCTGCATGCTCACCTGGACGCTCACCTGCATGCCCACCTGGACTGTGGGGAGTGGCCCCCAGGAGAGAGCCCCCTGTGGGAGGGTATTTCCTCCAGATAAGTCCTTTTGTGACTGAGAAGGAATCCTGTGAGCTGAGAATGGATAACCTACTTCCCCCAACACCCCCCTGAGAAATTAAGGCTGGACATTTAATGGGAGGGGGGGGAATGGGAGTAATTTCTGTGGATGGACCAGGGCTGGTCTCACCAGTGACTTAAGGGATAAAGATGCTCTTGCCCGGCCAGCGTGGCTCAGTGGTTGAGCGTCAACCTATGAAATAGGAGGTCGAGGTTTGATTCCTGGTCAGAGCACTTGTCCAGGTTGTGGGCTCCATCCCAGTGCGGGGTGTGCAGGAGGCAGCTGATCCATGATCCACTCTCATCACTGATGTTTCCTCTCTCTCCCCCTCCCTTCCTCTCTGACATCAATAAAAATATATACAAAATAAAACAGAAAGAGGGCGGGGGGTCTAGCTGGAGTTGGAATTCATTTTCTAAAGCAGCGGTTCTCAACCCCGGCTGCACATTAGAATCACCTAGGAATCTTTTTAAAATCCTGATTTCTGGGCCTCATCCTCCGGAAAGTCTGTTTTTTTTGTTACTAATGTTGTGGCCCCGCCCCATAACACAGAAACAGAATTTCTGGAGGAAGAGGCCCAGAAATCAGGATTTTAAAAAGATTCCCAGGTGATTCTAACGTGCAGCCAAGGTTGAGAACCCCTGCTCTAAAAGATTGTTAAAAAAAAAAAGGCAAATGGCCACCAGCCGTCTCACCTTCCAGACCGAGGCCTGGGCTGCAAGGTAAACGGAGACAGAACTCAGACAGAGAAGGGGCTGGAGAGCGGCATGGACAGTTCAGGAGATAACTTTATTGAAATGCAAATGGCATCGGAACAGGGGAGTCTTGGGGACAGTTGGGGGGGGCTCTTCAGCGGCCCTGGGCAAGGATTTAACTTTCAACCGATTTGTTCCACAGAACGAATTACTGGGGGGCAACCCGGCTCCTGCCATGATTGTTCCCGCACTATGTACATTGCTTGGCTTCCGGACTCCGTGTGGCCTTCTCTACATTCGATATAAAATAAAAGGGGGCAGAGTGGAAGAGGAGGCTCAGATGCGAAGGAAACAAACACACACACACACACACACAGCCTGATTTGGCGTCTGCCCAATAAATTAAAACAAAGTTCCCCCTGGAGGAGCACCATGCGTTTGAGAAACAGACTCCATTGAGTGAACAGTGCCGCCTAAAATGGAAGGGGGGAGGGCTCGCTGGGGCTGGAATGCGTTTTTTTAAAAGATTGTTCTGTAAAAAAAAAAAAAAAAAAAAAAGCCATTAGGAAGTGGAGGCCACTACATAGCAGCAGCCAAGACTGGAGGGGTGGGGAAGGGGCGGGCTCCCGCCTCATCACCAGACACCTGAGCCTCAGAGAAATGGCCGAGAAGCAGAGGGTCCTTAGGGGGTGACCGGAGGGCCTGCCGTTGGCCTTCGGGGAACCGAGGGGTGATGTCAGTGCAAGGGTTTCAGCCCAACGGTCCCTGGGTTCCGGTCCCCTCTCCGAAAGGCTCAGTTCCGGAGCTCAGAGGCTGAGTAGTAGCACGCGTCTTTGTCCTCCCCCCACAAGCTCGCTCGCGGGGAAAATCGGTCAGCACACGTCCAAACAAAACTGGGTATACATAGGAGCTCCTCTCCCCACCAGGACCCCACCAGCCAGTCTCTGCGAGTTTGGAAAGATACCGCCGTCTCTTTCTATAAAGGATTTTATTTCATCACCATGGCTGACACGTTCCAGATCCAAGCACCAGTGTGGGGAAAAGGAACAGTGTGGGGACTTAGGTCCCGGTACTGTCCCTTCATTCTCCTGAACCCTGTCGGGAAGCTGAGCAGAGCCAGAGAGGGGGTGGGGCCTCTCTGGGGTTCTGGAGCCCTGCACCTGTTAGCTGCCCTGGGGAAGGGGGCTCCGGCCAGGTCCTGAGGCCCAGCAGTGCCCTCAGAACTCACATGAGGGCTCAGAGTGGACACACACCACCCAGCAGGCTGATGAGCCCTGTCCTGAGCCAGTAAGGTACACATTTCAGGGCCCCGCAATCTCAAATCTTCCTCACGTGGAGACTCCCTCCCCGAAACGCAGCACACACCCCTTTCCTTCCCGTGTTAGATGCAGGGAGACACACACGTGAGGAAGCACGAGAAAAGGGGACTCGAATGAATGGTCACCCGGGACCTTCTCACTCGGGGTCCCAGCGCCCCTCGGGGAGGGGACCCCGAGACTCGAACCGCAGCGTCATGAGCACCCAGAGGACCTGTGAGAACACGGGGTGCTGGGCGGGCATCCCCAGGTTTTGGATCCAGTGAGTCTGGGATGGGGGCCTGAGAATTGCAGGCGTAACGACCCCCCACATGCTGCTGGTCCGGAAACGCACGCCGAGAACCAGCAGTTCAATCCCCCAAGAAATGAGAATTGTCGCCATGGCTGGTTTGGCTCAGTGGACAGAGCGTCGGCCTGTGGACTGAAGGGTCCTGGGTTCGACTCCGGTCCAGGGCGCATACCTCAGTCACAGGCTCGACTCCTGGCCCCAGTCAGAATGTGTGTGTGCGGAAGGCAACCGATCGGCGTCTCTCTCATATGGATGTTTCTCTCTGTCTCTCCCCCTCCCTTCCACTCTCTCTAAAAAATCAATGGGACAATATCCCTGGGGGAGGATTGAGAGGGGAAAAAAAAAAAAAAGCAAGTCCACTCACTCCTGTGAGCACTTTCTTCGTAAAACATCCTCCAGGCCTGGCCACGGAGAACAGCTGGGCCTGGCACGGGGAGGACTGTCCGCACAGCGTTAACTTGCCTCAGCACCGGCTCCCTGCAGCCCGGCATTTTGATGGGTGTCCTCATGTGGAGACCCCACCGTTCCCGTTTCCTCCCCTTTGCCAGGCCCTGGCCGAGGGGACACACACACACACACACACACACACACACTTGGACCCTCACCGTGGGGGGCGGGGGAGGGACGACCACGTGGCAGCCCCGCAGGCCCCTGACCAGGTTGACTGAGGACTCACGAAGATATAAAGCCCATTCAGCCCAGCTGGCCTGGCTCAGGGGTTGAGTGTCGACCTAGGAACTAGGAGGTCAGGGCTCGATTCCCGGTCAGGGCACAGGCCCGGGTGGCGGGCTCCATCCCCAGGATGGGGCGAGCAGGAGGCAGCTGATCCATGATTCTCTCTCATCACTGATGTTTCTCTCTCTCTCCCCCTTCCTCTCTGACATCAATAAAAGGTATATATAGTTAAAAAAGATAAAGACAGTGGTACGAGAGTTTGGAGACAGGGATGAGCACCATAAAGCTACCACAGAGCACAGGCAAGTTGAGATACTCCACGAAGCCTCAGGAGACAGGAAACAGCGACAGCAAAGGGCTCTTGTGACACACACGTGTGCACACACGTGTGCACACACAGAGAGACATCGGGTCCCATGCTGGCCTCCAATCACTGTTTTATTGTTGGTGCCCAGGCGGGTTCGAGAAACATACACTGAACAGAACACGCGGGTCATCGTTGTCCGGGAGGGCGAGAGGCTGTGTGGAGGCCCACTCCCCCACCTGTACCCTCCCCCCACCCTGGACGGTGGCCTGGTGGTCATTGGGGATGGAGCCATGTGGTCTGCGAGCCAGCTTTGGTGAGGACGGGAGCCGGGGTGCTGGGAGGAGGGGAGAGCACAGATGCCAGTCTCAGGGGGGCTGGATTCTCCTGAAGGGCCTGGAGGGGTGCGTGTGTGAGACTGCAGCGGTGGGACCTGTGTTTGCTCTCGGAGGCGTCCCAGCACTCTCCACCGAGAAGCAGGTGCAGGGGCAGCAAGGGGCGCTCAGGTGTCTGCTCCAGGGAACCCTGGGTGAGCGTCCTGGGGGGGTCATAGCACCAGGAGGAGGAGGCTGCAGGTCTGAAGTGGCCACGTGGCCACGACGGTTCCTCGGGGGATGGCCGGCCCTCGGCGAGGAGCCTGGGTGCAGGACTGTAAACACGTCCGGAGGGAACTTGTTGGGGGGAACAGACTCTCCGGAGGGCGCGGCGGAGACATGGGCTACAGACAGCAGCCAACTGAGAGCGGGGGTGGGGGGCCCGGGGTGCACCCCAGGAATGGAGACGGAACGAGGCCTCAGGCGTCCACCGGTCGGGGACCCGAGTGGTGAGCCGCACGGTGGTTACCAGGGAGCCTGGGGTCCCTCCGGGTCGGTTCTGAGGCAGCTGGAACGGGAAGGGCTCTCCCTCCCTGTTCCTCAAGGCGCCAGTGACACCCCCGGCAGAAGGCACTGGCTGGGCAGCACCAGGAGATGGAGGGAAGGGCTCCGCTCGCCCCCCGACAGACGTGGCACCTGGAGTCGGAGCCCGGCCACGGGAATGGAGCCGGACGGAGTTCAGAGGAGGCCTCGGTCCCCAGGAGGCCAGGCCGGTCTTCCCTTCCTCCTCGAGGAGATCTTTAGGCCCTGGGGCCCCCGGTTCCACATGGCAGGGGCCTTAAGGCAGCGACGTCAGCACCATCCTCGGCCAAGCAGCCCCGTCCAGCAGCAGGACTGCACGCGCCACAGCCGAGCTGGTTGGGGGGCTAAGGGGGTACCCGGTGTCTTCACAGCTCACGGACTGGGCAGCGACAGTCTCCCGCACGGAGGACCCGACAGCCCTCGGGGCACCTGGGTGGGTGGCAGCAGGAGCCTCCTTGGGGCTCCACCTGGAGTTCTGCTTGGACCAAAATGAAAATATTCCGACGTGAAGACTCAATGCACCGACCCCTTGGCTGGGGGGAGGGAGGGGTGATTCCGAGACTGTGGTCTTGTGCGCAGGAAGGTGAAGAAGTAGAGCACCCGGGCTGGGCTGACCCTCAAGGTCCAGGGGGAGGGGACCTGCATGTCACGGAGGTTCACGGTCCCTCCCAGACTGTGACCGCAGCGCCCAAGTCCCGTCTTCTCTTTAAACTGCCCGGAGAGCGCTCGTCGGATGAAGGAACGAGACAGCCAGGCCTCCAGGGCAGTGGCGGCCAAAGGCGGGTCCCTCTGTGGGAGCCCCTCCCGTGGACGTCCGGTCTCCCGTCTCGTGAGCGCTCGCCCGTCACCGAGTGAAGGCCGGCGAAGGATGTGGGTTCCGCCAGGCAGAGCGGCTGCCACCGAACAGAGCGGAGGGCCCGCGTGGTACCGGACAGCGGCGCGGGCCCGGTGGCCTGGTTTCCTGGACCCAGGGTCCCACGGTGAGTCAGGCTGTCGGGATGGGGCGTTGCACTCCCATGCCGCTGGCTATCCGTTGAGCACCCAGGCCGAACGTGCTTTCCCGGGAGGGCAGCCCACGTTCCTCTCCTCCCACTGCTGGGAGCCGGGCTCCGAGTCTCCCGTGAGCCCCCAGGAGGCCAAGGATGGAGCAGGGCAGGTGCCTGGACGGTGGGTCAGACGCTCCGAAGGAAACCCGTCCGGAGAAGAGGAACCAGCCCCCGGAGAAGCAGCCGGAGCAGCGTCCCGGGAACATGTGAGCAGACGGGGGGTGGGGGGTGGGTGGGCAGCAGCCAACAAACCAAAAGGAGAAAAGGAAAATAAATAGGCAAATGGGAGGGGGAAAAACCAAAAACAAACCAGAAACAAAACCAAAACTAAAAAATAAAAGGCAGGGTTTATTGGTGCTCGTGCGCATGAGAGGAGGGCTCAGGGCTGAGCGCTGTCTGTCTCCGAAGGCTGTGGTGTCACGGTGGGGGGTCTGGTGGCTCCTGAGTCCGGCACCTGCTTCCTCTCTCCGGCTCCATCTTTGCCATTTTTTTAAAAACCTTTTACAGATTGACTTAAACATTCTTTTTGTTTTAACCACATGCTTCTTTTTCTGGGTTTCAGCCAGATCTCGGGGGGAGGGGGTGTTGGCAGTGGCGATGGGTCTGGAGGGGTCCTCAGAAGTCCGGGGAGCGCCGCCTCCCTGGATGTCCCCGTGGGACCGTCCTTCTCAGAGATGCTCCCGAGAACCGGCGGGGACCCGCGTGGGCTTGGCGGACGCGTCTGCCGTCTTCCGGGCCCTCCCCGGCGAGCCCAGGAGTCCCTCGCCGAGATGAGGAATGAAGGGAAAAGACCCAGCAGCGTCTCAGCGAGCGAAGGCCTGCTGGGGTCATGTGTCCCCTGACGCCACCCGCAGGTCCTTGCTGGGAAGTTCTCAAAGATGCAGCACCGAGGAACCCTCCGCCTTCCCAAGCCTCCACCCTCTCCCCTGGGGCTCTCCGCAGAGAGCCATGGCTGGGGGAAGGGAGGGCGGAGGGGTGCGCAGGGAGCTGCTGCCAGCACCCGTTTGTCCGTCCGGGGTGACAGGGCCCGCGGGACCCTCAGAGCGTGGCCTGGAGGTTGGGGTCCAGGATGGTCTCTCGATCGGGAGACTCGATGTAGTTGGCAGCCTCCTGCAGCTTCAGCAGCATGGCCATCTGAGGGGCAGAAAGAGGGACAGTGAGGGGTAGGGACGCTGGTCCTGCCCACAGAAGGGGGCCTCACAAAGTCCCCACGCTGCCCTGGCCACGGTGGCTCGGCTGGTTGGGCATCGACCTATGGACCAGGAGGTCACGGTTCGATTCCCGGTCAGGGCTCATGCCGGTTGCAGGCTCAGGCCTGTACCTCCCAGGCCACCTCCAAACCCTCCCCACCTCTCCTGAGCCTCCGCCCTCAGGGAATGCGGGAAAGGCGTCCACCCTGCCACACGCTCTCTCTCTGATCTCAGGATGCTCCCCACTCACCAGAGGGTCCGACTCCAGAGAACTTGGGGTACAGTCTTTGACTGTCCTGTCCTCGGGGGGCGAGGCGATGCTGTGCGGGCCCACGGTGGGCGGGGGCAGGTGGTAGAGCTTGGACTGGTCCTGCTGGGCCGAGGGCCAGGGGAGCGTGTCCCGGACCCACTCCACCGGGTCCTCCCAGGCAGCTTTCTGTCCGTGGACCTGGGGAGGAGAAGGAGGGAGGGGGGAGGGACCTCCGGGTCAGAGGCGCGGCCACACGGTCT
>PVJC01007243.1:0-52123 GCA_004026665.1 Murina feae | reverse complement strand
CAACCCTGCCGCCTCTTTCCCATCACGGGTCCTGGGTCCTGCGCTGTCCCGCCCTGCAGCCGCTCTGTGCACTCGGGAGGTCCCTCAGCCCGGCCTGTGCCCTCTTGCAGTCTGGGACCCCTCGGGGGATGCCCACCTGCTGGCGTGCCTGACCAGCCTGGGTGAGGGGCTTTAAGGCTGCCCACAGCTCCCATTGACCAATGTCCCAGCAAGGCTGGCTGGACGCAGGTTTCATATAATTGATGCTGTTCCTTTAAGGCGGCCTTTTACTAACGAATCCTCCCCTCTGCCTCACCTCGCAGCTTCTATAATGAAACAATTGTTATACTTAATTGTTGCAAATGTGCGTTTTTGCTTCAGGCCAAAGGCTAAGGAGCCAGCAAGCAGGTAGTTTTGCTCTCGCTCCTGCTGCACGGACGCTGCCTAAATGTTTACTCAGGTCCGTGAGTGGCGGCCGCCATGTTGGCTGGGCTAATTTGCATACAGCCATTCTGATTGGCTGTGGGCGTCCCGGAGAAACGGTTAATTTTACTATTCCGCTTTTATTAGTTTAGATACACTTGAAACCAGAAGTTAATATTTGAAAAAACTGGGCATAGGATACATTATTTTATGTTGTTCTGTGTGCTAAAGATTTTTTAAAAAGTCTATGCACCAGCCAGTTGGCTCAGTTGAGTTGGCTGGAGCACCATACCATACACCAAAAGATTGTGGGTTTGATTCCAGTAAGGACACAAAACCTGAGTTTCAGGTTCAGTGCCCAGGCAGGGCTCATATGGAGACAACTGATTGATGTTTTCTCTCACATCAATGGATCTCTCTCTCTCTCCCCCCTCCCCAAAATCAATAAACATGTCCTAAGGTGATGACTTTAAAAAAAGGTCTATATTCTTTCCTTTAAACACTTTTATTTTGGAAATTATGTTCTCAGTTGAAAAGTGCTTCAATGAAAGCATAACCTCAGATCAAAAAATCTGTGTACTTCTGACAGAATTACTTTAAAAAAATTTCTCAGAAAGATGCCTTAATTTACTATGCGTGGTTTGGATTTATTACTAAAAAATATATTATCCCAAAATGTTTGTCTGATAGCTTAAAACATTAGTCACCATCCATTTTAACTAGTAATATTTAATAATGAAAACTCTTGAATATTTATGATTTAAGAATGCATATGTGCCCTGACTGGTTTGGCTCAGTGGATAGCATCAGCCTGTGGACTGAAGGGTCCCTGGTTCGATTCCAGTCAAGGGCATGTCCTTGGTTGCAGGCACATCCCCACTAGGGGATGTGCAGGAGGCGACTGTTCAATATTTCTCTCTCATTGATGTTTCTAACTCTCTATCTCTTTCCCTTCCTCTCTGTAAAAAAATCAATAAAATATATATTTTAAAAAAAGAATGCATATATTTTTACAAAACACAGTATCTATCAAACATAATTTTTCCTCAAGAAGTATACAGTTCAATTAAACAGAGAGAGCAATAATTTTGTCACCATAGTTACTTATACTTCCAAATCCAAATTTTGCAACTGCCAAAAAAAAAAAAAGATCAAATAGTTCATCATACAAAAATATACTGGGCACTTAGAATTAATCACATTCTATATTGGCCTCAAAATCAATGTTTACAGGGCTAGTACACACTGAGTTGCCAGATTATTATGACCACCTGACGTTTGTAGGCAAATTAGCTATAATTTCCCACTAAAGTTGCTAGAGGGCCAGACCAATGTGATTTTTTTCTGAAGATATGGGTAAACAATGTGATTTAACAGCCTTTAAACATGGGATACACACACACACACACACACAAACACACACACTGTATGCCAGTGTTTGTATTTTCAATGTTGATTACTTGACACTAGAGGCTCAGTGCACAAAAATATGTGCACTTGGCGGGGGCGGGTCCCACAGCCTGGTCTTCACCCTCTCCAATCGGGGAATGCTCGGGGCTGCTGGCTCCTAACTGCTCACCTGCCTGCTGGCCTCTGCTCTCCCCTGCTGGCCTGATCCTCCTAACTGCTCTCTGCCTGCCTGATAACCTATAACTGCCTCTGCCTCAGCACTGCCACCATGGCTTTGTCCGGAAGGACATCTGGAAGGTCGTCTGGAAGATGTTCAGTCTATTTAGCATATTACCTTTTTATTAGTATAGATGCCACCTTGTCTTAAAAATGCAGGTTGTTAGCAGGTTTTCCTATTGTGCAAGGGGAGCCTGCAGTAGCATCCTGGGTTCTGACCAGGGCTTATGCACTGGTGCTTTATCTCAGCAGATGAGATTCCTAGAAGAAGACTCTTGGATGTACCTTGAACATTTCTATCGATTTTACCAAATCATCTTCCAAAAATGTTGAAACACTTTAAATTCCCACCAGCAACAATGCGTGTGCCCTCTGTCCTACTTTGATGCCAATATCATTGATTTCCCCCTAGAAGCTTCCCTCCCCTCAGCTGGGACTGCTTGGCACTTGAGCCAAACTCACTGTTCAGCCTGGGACTTGATTTTCCAAGATAGAACTATGGAGGAGGAAAAATAGTGTTCCTCTATCCTTCTGAGTTTTTAGTGGAGGCCCTTGTAATGAAAGACAGATTACCAAGAGAAAAACAAAAGTTCATTAACATGTGTACCTTGTGTATATGTGGGAGATCCCAGGGAAAAATGAATACCTCCCCAAGGTGGCTTAGAATCCAGATTTAAATACCTTCTTCCTAGGGAAAGGGGACAGGATATCTAGGCCTCTAGAGGAGAGTACATGAGTTTTAGGAAAGATGAATGGGGTTGGGGGAGATAGTTTGTAACAAAGTTTGGGTGTGATGCCAGCTTATAGTCTCCAGTGACAGGAGTCAATCTTCACTGGCTGATGACACTTTTCCCATTGAGGGGGTCTGATTTTAGGCAGATCAGGAGACTTCAGTGAAAGTCTCTCCTTGCATTTGCTGCTTTTCAAGCATCTGCAGCTCAAGATCATCAATATAACAATACAGCATATGTTGGGGTGGCATGTTCTCTGACGTTCAGGATAAACCCAACAAAAGCTTGTTTCCTCTCTTAGATGATTTGCCACAGTAGTGTTATTCCCTGGAGACAGTATTATGACCAGACCTTCCTGGGAGTGATCATAACATACGCTGTGCTTGTAGAAAGGTGTAGGCCAGATCACTAAATAAATCAGCTTCAGTTTTTTCATCTTGTGGAAAGGGAGGTAAACTTATGATAGTTTATCTCCCTTCCTGCAGATTTGTATCTCTGCTGTAGCCCCAGTGGCCCCAGAACCTCTGTGGCTCTGGGGCTTGGAGCTGCAGGGTGCCAGGCTCACTTGAAGGTTTGTGTCTCTGCTCCTCCAACCCCAGCACTGAGGTGGGGCTCGGAGCTGCTGGGGTGCTGGGCCCCAGTGGCAGCAGCAACCAAGCAGGCCCAGAGGCCCTTTTACAGTGGCCTGGGCAGAACGCCTGCATTGCCACCATGGCAACGACGCAAGCGCCTTGTCGCAGCTGCCACCGTCTTTGTCCTGGAGTGACGGTTAATTTGCATATTACTCTTTTATTAGATTAGATTCTTTAAGCCCTAATAGAGAATTTTTCTCAGTTCAAGGGAACATATTTAAATATATACTTTAAAACATAATGAAGAATTTAAAACATTTAATAATCCTTTTTTATACCCCTTAATTGGTAACTTGGACAAATCATCTGCCATGAACATATCTTTATTAGTATGTGACTTTCCTGAAACCTATAATAGTAAAGAATAACTTTATTTAAGTATTTTTTAAAATACATTTTTATTAATTTCAGAGAGGAAGAGAGAGGGAGATAAAAACATCAATGATGAGAGAAAGTCATTGATCTGCTGCCTCCTATGTGCCTCCCACTGGGGATAGAGCTCACAACCTGGACATGTGCCCTGATGGGGAATCAAACCAGAGACCTCCTGGTTCATAGGTTGACACTTAACCACTGAACCACACCAGCTGGGCAGTCCCACATTTTAAATAGATGTTATGATGTGATGCATACCAGCAATGTATACCAATTCCAGAGTCTGAATTAAGAATGTAGGAAAGGATTTCTTTAGCATATAATAATGTAAATGGAATTGTTTGCTTAATAACTGTAGCAGCTCTTGAGATAAAAAAGGAAATCATCAATATTGTATGTGGAAATAATCTCAGGATGACTATTTTCTTTATTTCTTTAAATATTTAATTAAATTATGCTGTTACCATGGAAAAGCCATGTAACTTGCTAAAAATATATTTGAAAATGATGGCCTGTGTTTTTCTGGTTCTAATAGAAAACTATCAAGGCATAAAGACTTGTCCACACCTAAATATCAGAATCCTAGTTTCTGAGTCTCAGTAATGGTATTTGCTCCTTAAACAAGGTCATCACGTTAGACTCTATGCAAGACAAATCACAGGTAGTCAACACAAAACAGGCTAACAAAAAATACTTGATTTTTTAAAATTCCTCATTCCTTCTCACTCTTGATGTATGTATGTATTATCCTATTGTCCCTTAATTAATTTATCTTTATATTTTCCAATATCAAAATTTTAATTATCTTCATAATTAGTAAACTGATTTAATTTAACTCACCACTTTTATATAAACTACAAGCAAGACATTTTACTAATATCTGGGGCTACAAAAAGAATACAATGTATATGTTCTTTGTACTCAAGCAATTTATAATTCACTAGGAGGGAATAATCTAATTGTAAAAACAACTATTTTTAAACAAAAGAATATTTTGTTAGTAACTAAATGGTATAGGAGAGAAATACTCTATTACTTACAATATACTTCCAGAAATTTTATGATCTTCACATTTGCCCATAATATTACAACAAAATGTGACAGACCAGATGGAAGTGGGAAGTACTATGAGTACTTTTAAAACACATATATAATGAAGATAGGAGGTGTATATGTGAAGTTTTTAGGACTGTGAACATGGTGAGTCATTCAAGTGAAGCAAGAATGGATCATACACATATTGGGTGGTTCTTCTTGCTGACTCATATCCTCTGATTCCAGCCACGGGGAATGAGCTGGCTTCAGCCTACTTCGCACGCATGGTAACGAAAGTGACATGTGTGCTATACCTGAGCATGGGCACTTCTCTGATGCAGAGACATGGGACATCTAAAGAGGACACTTGGATTTGTGTACAATTGTCACATGAGTTTGAGGAATTTATGTTCTAAAGGCCAGATCTAAGGAAATGGGGGGATGGAGCTGATGGGTCTATCTTCCATCTCATTCATCAGGCAGACAATTACACAGCTCCTCAAAGGAGTCAAGCATCCAAACTCACAGTGATTGCCTGCGCAGTCATTCGTTTTTATTCGGGTTTTCCCTTCTTCTTGTCTAATTTCCCTCATTCCTTACTCTGGTTTCCTCAGTTTGTTAAATTCCTTGCTTGGATAGCAAGTAACTATCTACTTTTAGGTGTCTTTACAGGATTAGGGTAGCAATAATCATACTTACCTGATTGGCATAAGGATTAAATGAGTTACCAATTGTAAACTGCTTAGAACAGTGTCTGTCACATAGCAAGCATTTTGCATGTCACTAACAACTAAAAAGCAGTGAGGATAAAGTTTTAAAAGGTTATACAATAACCCTGAGATAAATATATTACATGTTACAGAATATAAGAAATGGAATTTTTCAGAACAATTGGATTTTATATTTGTACTGCCTTCAAATCCCATTTCTGTGGCATCAGAATTATTTTACTGTGTTTTAAATCTACTCACATAATGAATTTCTGATGCTAATGTGAAACATGAGCCCTCAGATCACTAAACGTGATGAAAACTGTCCACTGAGAATAACAGAACTTCCAAGTGACTAAGTGGAAGGTGCTCCTGATAACAAAATCTGAGCAGTATTTACTAACCGCAACCAGACAAGAACTTACAATACATCATTTCCAGATTTTCCAGATTACCATTATAAGTAGATAAGTGATAAATGTTTGATAGATGATGCGCGTGCACGCACACACACATGCATTCCTCTCTCCTGAGGTTGTGTTTAAAGTCGAGAAAGGAGACATAGGTATGTTACCTTGTGAAGCCCAATTCTAATGGTTCATCTCCTTAAGGAAATGGAAGGAGGAACATACCTGTGACATTTCTTTAGCTCACTGACAAGCACCCTGCATCCATCTTCCTCTTGTAAAAAACAATTGATTCACATGAATATATACCCTTTCAAACAGCCTCTAGCCTTGCACAAGGAGAATACTACTAAGAACTACTGACTTAGCCTTTTCTAATATGCTATTTCTTCAAATATTCAGTATATTGCTCTCTTAAAACCTCTTTTTCCTCTAAAGTATAATTAAATTCATTCTTTTTCCTATAAAAAATAAAATGTCATGTCATGCTTAATTATATAACATGTGCATATATGCAAATATATACATAGATATTTAATACTCTTAGAAGAAAGGAAATTTAATAAAGTTATTTTCTGCATGTAATAAATTGGTTGACAGTGAGGGTGAAATCTAGGTGACAAAAGCAACAAAATCTCCAAAAGCCCATTTCCTCAGTATTTGAATACTTAAAAAGTATATAGCTATAGATATATAGATATAGATATATCCCATTTTCAATCTTCTTGCTGCCATAAATACTATTATGGAACATGGAAGCAGCCTTCATGTTGAGCTTTCAGTCGGAGACATGAGCAGCTACCCTATGTATGCCCTGTAGTAGACTTAATAACATCTAGACTGAAATACTTCACACAATGAAGTGATACTAGAGACTTTTTAAATCAATAAGTGGCTTTGGTAAGGAGTATTAAAAGATTCCCTCAGTATAAAAAATCACTCAGGAATCATTCTCCCTGCTAATTGCTGTCTGGGTAAAATACTGCCTCGCCTCAATCCTACTTTTGGAGACAGAGGTGTTATTCTCAACTACAGAGCCATTCTTCAGAGAACAATGCGAAATGCATCTGCTCTGGACCTATTATTCCTCCCTTCCTCCCTTCCTTGCATCAATTTACTGTTATTCAGAGGAAGAGAAAGACTGTATAATAAATGGGAGGTTTATTATTTTATAGCACTTGTCAAACTGACATGGTTGTTGTTTTTTAAAAACACCTGCATGGAAGTTTTATTTGAAAGGAATGACATTTTCTCTTATGGAATCAAATTTTCTGAGTAAATCAAAAGAAGATACAGAGTGCAAAGCAGACAATGAAGGCATTTAACCACGTCTGAAGGTAAGTACAAGCCCAGTAGGTAGACACCACTCCATGCTGGGATATTGACAATTTTCTTTTACCTTTTACTTTAAATATGAGAGAGCTTGGTTCATTTGACCTTAAGTGATATTGCAAATCAAATGTGAATGGAAATCGATTCCAGATGCCAAAAGATCCCCCTTTCGAAACTTCCTGCATTGTTTCTTACACACTTACCTAGGTGATTTTGTTTCCTTATTAGTCAGAATAATAAATGAAAGAAAATCCTTGATTTACTGACAAGTTTAGTTGTTCTTTCTGCCTCAGATGAGGTTTTAATAATTCATTGTTCCCCACTGTAAAGGAGAAGATATTCTTCTCACTTTCCCATCTTCGCATTCGGCTTTCACCTAGTTAGCTCATCATGCCAAAAGGTACTCCTTACCGACACCTCGCCAGTGTCAGAGTTTCTATCTGTGGAATATTTTACCGTGGTGATTAGCAGGAGAGTATGAAATGACTGAATATATCAACAAAGAGACATACAGGCATAATGTGAACTTTCCATTTTACAGGTAAAAGGCTCTGTGTGGGGTAGGGGAAGCCATAGAATTCCACTGAAGAAGTTATAAAAAGAATATAGATTTCATTCCTGACACCATTGGGTTTATTTACAAATAACTAAGAAATACACAAAAGAGTAGGGAAGGTGATAGAGGGAACTCAAACTATTGAATTATTATCCCCAAAGCTTAATGAAATGAATATAAAGCAATAAGTCATAAAGGGAAAAATTCATAGTGGTAATTAAGAAGAACATAACCTTATTCCAAAAAAAAAAAAAAAAAATGAAGATTCTGGTACCTTAATCCAGCTTTCACACCACGTCCAAAATATACAGTCATACACACACAACACGCATACAGACATACCACTTTCAGAATTAACGCCAAGAAAGATGAGTAACTAAGTGACACAACTTTGAGACTTCCCATTATTACACTTGCATTTGTTAATACGTGAACTAAGGAAACAAGTGAGCGCTCTGGGGGAAAGTAAAAAAAATAAATTATGGAGAGTAGAAGCCTTTACATAAGACACAAGATTCTAGCAGAGGCAAGACAAGTGTCAAATTCTGACGTTTTCCAGTGTCCCTCTCAGAAATGTGGTAATAACTAGAAGCCCAAAGTTATTCTTCTTTTAAAAATAACCAGTACCATAAATCCTGGCCGGGAACATTTGCCAGAATCTTAGAAGGAAGACCAGAACACCAAACTGAGCCGGTCCCATGCACTCAGATAGCAAAAACAGAATGAAATGTCCCTCAAACTAGAGCTCAGAGGGGGGACAAACAGTCCCAGGTAAGCAGAAAAGTACTTGCTATAAAGGAAAATTGCTTTCAAGATAGAGTAAATCAAGGGCTGGCCATCTTGCATATGAGCAAGTGACAAATAGTGCAGCACAGAACCATGACATCTGTAAGAAAGACTACAGTGTATAAAAAAGGAGGACAGAGCGGAAGGCACAGAGAAACAGAAGAAACATAGCAAAAATTAAAAATTGAGCTCATTTTGGAATAAAACATAATGGAATGATCAGAATAAACTGAAAAAATGATAAAATTAGAACACAAAACCAAAAATGTAAGACCACATGATGGGATTAAAAAGTATTCTTGTCTGAAAAGAAAGGGCTTAGGAAATAAAACAAGAATCCAAACAGCTGTTTGAGAGAAATACATTACAGTCCCAACAGATAAACGTGGATGAAAACCTGATCACTGTCCAAAGGAAGGACTTGTGCTCATCTAAGTGAACACCCAAAAGAAAAAGACTAAGGAAATCAGAGCCCAAAGACGCATCTGATTCTGTGCCTTCAAAAAGGAAAGAAGTTACTGAGCATCTTTGAAAACCAAAAATATGATCAGATTTCAGAATATGCTTATATATCCATTTCCAAAATATAAAGCTTTGTTCATGTCCCTTATCTCATTGCACCCTCACTAATAATCACATGAGGTTAGATCTAACATTTTTCCTTCTTTTTCAAGGAAGGAAAAAGGTAATAACTTAGATATTCTTGTCTTGGAAACCCCCCCTCTCTCTTTTATTTTGACTGATTGAAGGTAGCCAGTTAAGACAAAGATCAGTGGTGGCGGAAAAATACATGTAAAATCTTGAAGGCTGGATTAGAATATGGTCATTTATTTGTCATTGTTTAGTGTCTATCTTTCTTCCAGATCACAAGCAGCTTAATATCTTCTATTCCAAATGACATCTCTAGAGATTGGATGAAAATAACTCCAATTGGATGAAATGCAGCAATAGTTCCTAGAGGGATCAATTACAAATAAACAGCCTCATTAAAGCTGTAAATGCTTATAAAGTACATCAGAGAAAGAACAGCCAACAGTGAAGCACAGGTGTGCACAGTTACTACCAATATTTAGCATCATTTAAATTTGGAATATAATTTAGGATAATTTAGGGGGTGGGCGGGAATGCAGGCATATGAGGATCTCCCAGCCAGATAACAATAGAAGAAACTGTGGTGCCAGTTTGAAACTTCTACTTTGTGCTGAACTCTGTTCTCCTAATATCTCTCTCTCTCTCTCTCTCTCTCTCTCTCTCTCTCTCTCTCTCTCTCTCTCTCTCTCTCTCCCCCCCACCCCTCATTTCTCTCTTCCTATTAGAAACTATCTAGTACTTTCTGTGATTCATCAATGTGCCCTACATTGGCCTTCCTCCCTTGAAAGTTATGCCACATGTGTCCATACATCCTCTACATTTAGGTAAATCATTACATTTTCTTCCTCCTGGATTTTTAGAACTGAGTTGCATTAACATTACTAAAAGGATATTCACCAGTACATGTCTTACTAAAATTGAGGAGGATAGGATAAAAGTATGACTATAATAATGCCTAGAATTATAACTCCCATTTTGCTCTTTAATTCCAGAAAACTAAATTTAGCATGATAAGTAAATTTCCTACTGCACCCTGAATAAAAAAAAATACAATTTTCATCAATATGAGTAAATGGACTTTATGCTGAGACTAAAATAGAATGCAACTAGCAGAATTAATTGTAATGGCTTCAAAGTCAGTATTAATTAGCTCCATAAGTAAAAATGGTATCTAGGGAAAAAGTTAATTTAGTCTCAAATTGAATTTACAAACTAAATTCACTGACTGATCTTTACATTTGCATTAGAGTAAAAAACTACCTTAGAATAAATTATTTGAAAATCGCATTGCCTGCTTGCCTAGAACCTGGTCAAATTTGGCTTTTAAACTGCTGAAAACTAAAAATAAATGTTGTCTGTATGAGTACTTTAGTGAAAATACTAACCTCTAGGTGACAGTTTCCTCATCTATAAGATGAATATAAGATAGACCAAAATAGTTATTTTTACTTTGGGAACAACAAATCTTTTTTTTAAAGAAACTATATATGGATTTCAGCCTCAAAAATAGTATTGAATTTCCCAGAATTTTATGCAAAATTATGTATAGTTTCCCAGTGGAGAGAAAATCAGTTGAGTTCCATTGGACTCTACATAAAGCAGACTGCATTTTTAAAAATATGTTTTTATTGATTTCAGAGAGGAAGAAGGGGAGAGAAATAGAAACATCAATAATGAGAGAAAATCACTGGTCGGCTGTCTCCTGCACTCTCCCTATACTGGGGACCAAGCCCTCGAGCCAGGCATGTGCCCGGACTGGGAATGGAACCATGAACTTCTGGTTCATAGGTGGACACTCAGCCACTGAGACACACCAGCTTAGACAGCAGAGTACATGCGTATTGGCCTCCCTAATATCCCACTAGTGCCCTGATGGTCCATCAGTGGTTGACTAGCTTGAGTGGATAATAATACTGTATGAAGGTTGTTGAATAAATGGACCATTGGACTACACCATTCAGGAGGGCAGGGGTCAATCCTATGTAAGAAATGCTGTTATATGACGTAGGACCCATTATAATAGTAGATGTAATAACAAAATAAGTTGCTCAAGGTTTCAAAAAGATAAAACTAAATATTATTTTATTGTCTGTACTTATTAGCATAACCAGTTTTCTGAGAATTCAAGCCCTTAAATACCCTTTGTTGATATGCTGACTCTCATTAAGGAGGCTCTGCTCGCTATAATTTTACAAGCAGGGGCAAAGTGGAGGTGAAGCTCAATGAGTAGATTTAAATCCATGTAGAATGCCTGACAAAAGACTAGACATCTAAGAAAGCAAATTATTAGCTAAAGTAAGATTGAAGTTCCATGGGCCCACACCAACCCTACCCCTATGAAATTAATTATAGTTGTGCTAGTTGAATATATGGGCCATTGGACTACACCATTCAGGAGGGCTGGGGTCAATCCTGTGTAAGAAACACTTTTATATGATGTAGGACCCATTATAATAGTAGATGTAATAACAAAAAAAAAGTGGTTCCTTTTGCATTATTCTAAATTGTTCTCTCCCTTTGCATTATTCTAAATTGCAAAGATCAAATGTTCTTATTAAGGGGCCATTTTCTGCATTGATTTCAATTCTACAGAGGTTTACACATAAAAGGAACTAAAAAGGCAATCAAGTCATTATAGAACCAAAGCTGTTATTTTTAATTTTCTTTATTCCATTGCTTATCATGTCTACAAAGTCATTCCTTTGAAGTCAATCAAGTAACCTGGAGAATTTTCAGAGGGCCATGAGGCAACCCTGGATATATTTTATATTTCTAGTCACTGCTGATAAGAAATGGAAATTTCTACTTGGTCTAGATGAAGCTATTAGCTAAAAGCTAAGGGAAATGACTGCAATGCAACAGAAACTTCATGTGATTTACTTCAACACCACTGTCAGGTTGAAAAATGAGGAATTTAACAAGCCATAAATATTCTCATTAAGCCTTATAAGTTGTAGCAAATTAGGACTTTTTATTTAAAAAATAAAATAAACTGCTGTCCTCTAACCCTAGTCCTAGAAAGTAATCCTACATCAAATAAGGAACAAATCTGGACATAAGGGGAGACCTATAACTGAAAAGCAGTAGAGGCACTGTTGCGATGGAGAAAAAAAGACTTTCGCAGCAGAGAAGCAGCTCTGACTTTAAAATCTGCAGACATCTCAGGGATTGGTCAAAAAGAGTGTTCTTTTCTAGAGAGGGGAAAATAAGATAAGAGCAGGTGTGAGGAAATGGGATGAAAGGGATAGCACAGTAGAGTTGAAAATGCTTTACCCTAGGTCAGAGAATTCTCAGGTGGGGCTCTTTAGATAAAGAGGCTGTATGTTGGTTCAGGCTGAGGGTGGGCCCAAGGGGAGAGTCTTGGGGGATGGAGAGAAGCTTAATCAAAGTTTAATTAACCAGTGTATTATTCTAAATGGGCACTGGGGACTAACAGGTCATCTACCATATTTTTCCATGTATTAAGATACTCTTTTTTCCAAAATCATTAGACTGAAAATCAAGGGGTGTCTTATGAATGGAAGCCAGCCAAGGAGGGATCCACAGAGATGCATAACTGCCCAAACCTTGTCAAACAGGCTTCCTCCAATCACGAGCCTTACTGTTACTGACATCAACTGATGCCTTAAGTGGAGGTGGAGGTGGAGAGTGCACAGATACAACAGAGACCCTAGAGTTCTGAGCCCATAAAGATGTCAAAAAATAAAGATAAATACCGGGAAGTGATTGTCTTACTCTTCAAAATTCAAACTGAATGTAATCAGCTATGGAAAAGAGCATGGAAATAGAGCTGCAGAGGGACAATTTGGATCTCCTCCCACTGAGTGTATGATCAGACAGTGGAGAAAACAGGAAGAACAACTCCTCAAGAAGCTAAGTAAGAAGAAGGCCTTAAGAGGAAAACCAGCAAAATGGGCAAACTTGGAACAGAGGCTTAAGACTTGGATTATGGAGCAGTACCAGGGTGGCTTATGTGTGTCAACCAAGCTTATTCAATGTCAGGCAAGAATGTTTGCAATGAAATGAACATTGTTGATTTTACAGGAAAGGCAACATGGTGCTTCAATTTCATGAGGAGAGGAGGGTTGGCCATGAAAACACGAACAAAGTTAGCTCAGAAAATGCCACCAGTTTATGAGGATGATCTCATTTATATAGACAGTGACTCAGAAGACAGTAGTGATACAACAAGTTGAAGAAATTGATATGTTTGGAACTAAGAGCAATGCAGAAGAGAGTAATGATGCAACAGAGACTGAATAAAGTGATATGCTGCATAATATCATAGTACTGGTATATAAACATTACCCGCAGTAAATAAAATTTTGTTCTATGTTTAATAGGTCAATTTTTTAATTTCAGAAAAGTGGGGGTGTCTTATACATGGAGGTATCTTATACATGGAAAAATACAGTAATCATTTATGAGATGAAGAATAGGAATTTGTTGAGTCTGTGGCTGACCATATCATAGGTAATCAAAGGTAATCCATGAGTTGCATCTAAGTCATATGGGGGAAGAGTGGTACTTTGCAGTAAGTGGTACTCTAGAATGCAAAAAGGGGGATTCTTATCCTTTATTGTTTTCCAGACTTGGGGAACTCTGATAAAAGTATATATTGTTACAACTTTTCCACATGTCACCATAACATACCACATGCATTTATATTTCTACCTCATTGTGCATCCTTCATAGATAGAAACTAATTCCTTATTGACCTAGGGATATCATCTCTTGAGGATGAGATGGTAGTGAAATAGGAGGTGCAGATGTGATGGGTAAGAGCAGAGTAGAAAGAGCTTTCCTCACAGAGAGGGAGACTGCACTGAGAAGGAGCCATACAGAGATGTCTATTGTCCCATCATTGAAACACCCATTTTGTCAAGGCCACTGAATATGGATTCAGCCAGAGGATAAGATACAAAAAGATGACCCTGGCAGTCAATTTCAGACTCATGGAATCTTATATCTGAACTATTAATTGAACTCAGAGTAAAGTTTTTATCCCTATAAAAGAACTTGCTAATATGCATTATGTTCTTGATTCTTAAATATTTATTTATTAAATGGCTTGGGATGACATTGGTCAACATAAACATATATGTTTCAGATGTGGCTTTCTATGTAGCAAGATCTGTATATTGCACTGTGTGCCCACCACCCAAAGTCAGATCTTCTCCTCTCACCTTATGTTAGGAGTATTATGTTCTAAGTACTATATTGTGTGCTGGGTTGCCAAATATCAGCATGAATGCATCATTCATACCTAATTTTCAATCTTTAAGAGTAACAACTCCTTGGCTATTTTCAAAGTTTATGTTTGACTTGAAGCTTCGGTTTCAAATTTATCATTCTTAAAAAACAGATTCTTAAGCATTTCCACTTAAGAAACAATCTAACTTCAATAATTATCTTAAAAATGTCTCTGTACCTTCTCCTACTCCCTTTCCTTATCATTATCATCATTTAAAACATAAATGACACAATCTATAGAGTAATTGGACCATTTCCACAAGCTTCACATCAGATGCCCATGCTGTCATTTGGCTGTTTCTCCATGCTTCCTCCACAGGAAATCTGATAAACTTGAAACTATAGATGCACGCTCATCCACTGGTAGAAATGGACTTTCTCTATTAGGCTTCATAAAGAGACATGGAGTTGTATAAGATAGCAAAGGGAAGATAGGTTGAAGCAAGACACTACCTGTATGAGGCCAGAACAGGTGGAACTATACCAAGACTAAATGGACTTTTAGTTCAGTGATTCTCATGACTGAGGAAAACAGATAGGTATTCCAACAACTGGTGCTAAAAAATAATTAAACCTATTTTCATAGGTGTCAAATGGAACTATTATTATTTTAATCACTACTATTTAGATAGTCACACATTTCTAAAGAAAGTATCCTATAAAATAAAAGGCTGATATGCAAATTGACCAAAGGGCAGAATGACCTGTTGCTGTGACACACTGACCACCAGGGGGCAGATGCTCAATGCGGGAGCTTTCCCCTGGTGGTCAGTGTGCTCCCACAGGGGGAGTGCTGCTCAGCCAGAAGCCAGGTTCTCCCACCTCCATGGCAGTGCTAGGGATGTCCAACTGATGGATGGGGAGCGAGCCTAAGCCATCAGTTGGATATCCTCCAAGGGCTCCTGGACTGCAAGAGGGTGCCGTCCAGGCTGAGGGATCCCCACCCCCTCCTCCCCCACCACCACAAGTATGTGAATTTTGTGCTCTGGGTCTCTAGTTCTCTGTAATTAGTCCTTAAATTGTAAGCTGCCCTTTATGACTAATACTCCTAATTCAGTGTGCTCCTATCTACTTAAATCTGATTTTAGCTTACAAAAATACTGATTTAGGTGGAAAAATTCCTAGATTACAATGTGATGTATACAAGAAACACAGCCCTAGAGTTTAGCTAGGTATTATCTAATCTAATAAAAGAGTAATATGAAAATTGACAATCCCTCCAAGACACCCAAACCATGCCCCCAGCCAAGCCGTGCCCACCAGCCAATCAGAGTAGCTGTATGCAAATTAACCCAGACAAGATGGAGGCCAGCAAACATGGAGCTAGATCAAACAGAAGGCTTCCATTGCAACTGTCTGCCTAGGCCGGCTGGGCCTCTACTAAGGCAACATTGTTTCAATTATAGAAGCCATGGAGCTGAAACAAACAGGAGGCTTCGTTACTTGCCTAGGCCTCTGCTCAAGGTAACAAAGTTTCAATTATAGAAAATAAATAAACCCCAGACACCTGATTCCAGCCAGCCTTGCTGAGACGGTGTGTCAATGGGATCTGTGGGCAGCCTGAAAACAGCCCTCAGCCTATCACCCAGGCTGGCCACACCCCAATGGGTTTAGAATTCCCACTGGGGGGCTTGGCCAGCCTGCAAACAGCCATCAGCCCCTCACCCAGGTTGGCCAGGCATGCCAGTAGGTGGACAGCCCCCGAAGGGTCCCAGACTGTGAGAGGGCACAGGCCAGGCTGAGGGACCCCCGAGTGCACAAATTTTTGTGCACTGGGCCCCTAGTGACATAATAACAGGGTATAATAATTTACATGCATTACCATGTATTAAAGGTATATTTAACTAGGATGATGAAACATTATAAGTAGATACTAACACTTTATTACTCAAGCTAATAAACTTCAAATATAATGCTTATAAATAATGGTCCGTAGATATTTTAATATTTATATCTCTAAAATATACATAATACATATATTGTCTAAGATTAAAATATTAACAAATATAATTATCTAATGCTTTAAACTGCACAGATTAGTAGAAAATGATGTATACACACTCATACCGAAGAAGAGAAAGAACAGTTCAAGTGCACATGCTTTGGAACGAAGCTGCCTGGGCTTGACTCGCAGCTTCACCACCAACCTTAAGCTCCTACTCTCTACCTCATTCCCTCAGTTGCATTGTGAATATTAAAATAGGACTAAGTTCAAAGTTTGCTCTAACAATAAAATGAGCTGGTTAACTATTACAAAGCTCATAGAAAAATTCCTGACATATTTTAAGCACTCAACAAATGTTAGCTATTATTAAGGCTTATGAGTTTAGTGAAGACTCATTTTTCTGTGTGTTCTAAATTAATCAGTTTTTGTTTGGCTTTTGTTTGTTTGTTACATGGTCTTACTGTATAATGGTTATTGCTAATTGATTGAAGACAGGCATTGCGCCAAGTGTCATGCACTCACACAAATACACATATATAAGCATAAATTTCACTTGACATTTTTCACAATCTAAGGATTTATAATAATCATTATTAAACATAATACCAAACATGAGACAAATAGAATTTCAAAAACACTATCCTAAGAATCAACAAAAACCTAGATTCTCATTCAAGGCCTATCATTTACTAGCTGCGTTATCTAAAGGCATCTAATTAACTAGCTGGGCTTGTCTCCTCACCTGTAAAATGGGCATAACACTGTACCTCCTTCTGATTTTTGAATTAGTGAAGAGAATCAAAGGAGTGATAATGATGAAAATGCCCCATAAAGTAGAATGGGAATAATGGAGGAGTGCTCAGCATGCAGTATGTAGATCTCTTTAAAAATGCTTCAGGTTCTCTCTTTCCCACCTGCTTAATTAGCATGAAACCTGCTTTTCTTTGATAAACAACTCTGTTATTCCCTCCAGGCATGCCTGAGGAGCAGAGGATTTTATTTATAATTTTAGCTGATGTCTGACTGGAGGTGAAAGCCTGGGCTTCTGCTCCTGTGGTTACGAGGTTGCCAGGAGATGTAGCTGCTGTGGTTGCTACAGGCGCCTCCATAGCTCTCCTTTGAAATGCTAACCTTCAATAAATTTCCCCTTCTTTGGCCTGAAGATAAATTTGTTCTGCTTCTCAAAACTATTTGGGGGGTTCCGAAAATGGAGCTGCTGAGATGCTAATGACCCCATCTGTCTTATAGAATGCAACCATCTCCTCAGAGTAGAGACTCCCAGAAGCATTTAGGGAATTAAGGTTTGGGACTAAGGCTAAACCCACACCATGTTTTTATACCAAGAGCCATTAAGTCCTCTAAAACATAAGCCTTTTGTTCCTCTTTCCCAGCAGCTGCCCAGAATTCTCCTCGGGTGTTTGCACACTCAGGCGTCCTCTGCGGCTTCTTTAAAGGATCCAGTTTACCAACTAAGTTTTAGTCTATCCCAAAATTTTGAGTATGTCAACAATATACCTGTAAATTTTGCAAAACATGTTTGATAAAAGTATCATTGCTCTCCTAATAATAATCTGAAAGAAAATTGATGCATATAATCATGGCAAGTATAATGGCAGCATCACTTAGAGCTCAGTGAGGTCTGTCAACTTGTCATTTTTCTTTGATGGAATTAGACAGACAGCTGGACACAGATCATGGAGTTTCTTAAACGCCAGGTTAACGTATTTATACTAAGTTATTCTGCTGGCCAACGCTTGTATTTTTCTGCATTTCTCAGATCTCAGATGAAATAAATGTCTTACATATGAAGTGCTTACCAGAAATTGAGCTTCCAAATCAACTCAATTAGAGTTTTGGGAGGTAAAAACCCAGGCAAATATATTTTAAAAAAACACATAAACCATTTTATATATTTATTATACACACTAAAGATTGGCTCAGTTACAATGAGCAACATGATGCCATGAAACATTTTTGTAAACTTAGGAGCAACATGTTCACATTGATGAGCCACATTGAAAATCTTGAGGTGGAGGTAGAGTTATTTTTGTCCAGTTTTTACTTGTAATGAAGCTGAAGAAAACAAGGTTATGCAGAACATTAATCAGCAAGTTTGCTTCCAATGGCAAGCAATGCTGAACAAGTTGCTGCAAATAATCAGGTTGATAGATGGGCAGCATTTTTTTAAATACAGAAGGATGTGCTTTAACAACCTGCTCTCCCAAAATACAGAACCAGGGCTGAGAATCCTTGCTCTGTTCATGATGTGTTTCATAGTTAGATGGCAGGCCATCTGGTAACCATTTTTTTTGCTGTTGTTTGTCCAATGATTAGTGGAGGCATATGAGAAATTATGATTTGGGAGGGGTTATTTATTTCTACAAGTAGGTATATAGAGAAAAGTAAATTTAAAATGTTATGTTATAATAATTATGCTAAAAGTTGTATTAGAGTGTACTGTGAACATTATTATGCACATAGGACTTTAAATATATTTTTCAAATTTGACAGGCATATAGACTCACTGATAATGGGTCAACCTATTTCTTCCCCAAATGTGATGGGTATGTTAGCACTAGATTTGGGAATCAGTAAGGGAAATATGAGAATACAATATTTAAAAAATAGGTATAATTTCAAAAATGCCCATGATAGTGCTAAAAGAACAGTGGAGGCAAACAAAAGAGCAATGGGTGTTTCTTAAGCAGAGACAATTTAGCCACCCAAAATACATTGCCAGGTCTGAAAACATTTTTAGTTGTCACATCTTGGGAGAGTGCTATTGGTATTCAATGGGTAGAGGCTAGGAGTGTTGCTAAACATTCCACAATACACAGAACTCCCTCCCTACCACTCCCCAACACACACACACACACACACACACACACACAGAATTTATGGTGCAAATGTCATTGGTGCTGAGATTGAGAAACTTTGGTCAAAGGAAACATTCAGTCATAAGTAGATTCCAAAAGGGGAATAACTACGTAAATGAAATAAAGCCGTTATGTGCAAAAGAAGAGTAAATTCAATGCCATGTTTTATGTTAGTTTTAATGAGGGAGTGACATGACCTATGTGAGAGTGCCAGTCTTAGGGTTTTATTTGTTTTAATTAAGAATATACATAATAACAGAAATTTGTTATTTATTAACTATGTGATGGAACAGACAGGAAAAGTTATGAGTGAGCCAAGCTAAGCCTAAAAAACAAGAAATATGTTATAACCGAGAGAGTGATCAGCAGAAATGGTAGAAACAGGTTTTAATGGTGGATTATAAGACCATAGTTTAACCAAATGTTCATTAGAGAGAGGTGGCTGTGCAGATTAAGTTATCCTAGGAGGGGAAATCTCCATGACTCTACTAATTATAATAAGACTAGGGGCCCAGTGCACAAAAATTTGCACTCAAGAGGTCCCTCAGCCCAGCCTGTGCCCTCTCAAAGTCTGGGACACCTCTGGAGATGTCCACCTGCTGGTGTGCCTGGCCAGCCTGGGTGAGGGGCTGATGGCTGTTTGTAGGCTGGCCAAGGCCCCCAGTGTGGATCCTCACCCCACTGGGGTGTGGCCAGCCTGCGTGATGGGCTGAGGGCCGTTTTCAGGCTGTCCACAGTCCATTCAAGGTTTGGGTCCCTATTGGGGTGCCTGGGCAGCCTGGATGATGGGCTGAGGGCCATTTTCAGGCTGCCCACAGTCCCTGCAGAGTTTGGGTCCCTACTGGGGTACCTGGCTAGCCTGGGTGCATGGCTGAGGGCTGTTTTCAGGCTTTCAGGCTGCCCATAGCTCCCACTGACCCAACATCCCAGCAAGGCTGGCTGGAATCAGGTTTCTGGGGTTTATTTATCTTCTATAATTGAAACACTGTTGCTTTAAGTTGAAGCCTAGGCAGGCAATGAAGCCTCCTGTTTGCTTCAGCTCCATGGCTTCTATAATTGAAAGAATGTTGCCTTAGTAGAGGCCCAGCCGGCCTAGGCAGACAGTTTCCTCCATCACTGGTGCAATGGAAGCCTCCTGTTTGCTTCAGCTCTGTGGCTTCTATAATTGCAACTATGTTGCCTTGAGCAGAGAGAGGCCCAGTTGGCCTAGGCAGAAAGTTTCCTCCTGGTGCAACAGAAGCCTGCTCTTTACTCTAGCTCTGTGACTGCCGGCCTCCATCTTGGCTGGGTTAATTTGCATACAGCCGCTCTGACGGCCTGGTGGGCATGGCTTAGGCGTCCCGGAGAAACTGTCAATTTTAATATTACTCTTTTATTAGAGTAGATATTAACAAAGAACAGTGAAGTAAATGGCCATCTGAGATATCTGCAGCCAAAATTTAATGGATAAGGGAGCAAAAGGGGGAGTTACAGGATAACTCTGCCATATAGTGCAAAATTAGAGGCAATAGGTAAAAGAACAAGCATGGCAGAGTTCCAACAGCACAATAAATAACACGTTTATTTGTTACTTAACAAATAACAAGACACACTGGGTTTGAATGCCCCTGAACAAGACATACTGGGTTTGAATGCCAGGTCTGCCTCCAGTGACCAAGATTCCAGCAAGTGTCTTATATTCTGAGAACCCCAGTATCTCCATCTGTGAAATGATAACAAATTCATTGACTACCTTATAGGGTGGCTACAAAGAGTGAATGTAATACATATACAACACCTAGGAAAGTTCCCAGGTTCTTATTAGAATTGACTAGTACTGGGCTTACTTGTTGCTGCGTCTGGATGACTGTAGAGGAGTGCATATGCTATCCACATGGAAATGTGCAATTTTAAAAGTTGCACATTTCTTGATGGTCATAATTGAAAACTTATACACCATCTAAATTCCAAGCCCCTGTTGCAAAGCCAATTAAACTTCTCTTGAACTCGCCCCAGGACACAAGGATTTGTTAGAGGGGAGAATGAGTATGTGGTGGAAGCACATGGGCTTTGGAACCATGCAGGCTCGGGATGAATTGTAACTCTTCCCCAAGCAATGTGGCTTAAAGCAGCTCACTGTAACTTGATGAGCATTGTTTTTGTCATCTACATAATGCAAAGAACATACCAGTATCACCAACACAAATACAGATGCCTGGACCTACTGAATCTTAAAGGATGAGATCAAGATATTGCAAAAAAAAAAACATGAATACAATCTTTAGGTGTACATATAGGCAGGGTTGAGAATCACACGATTAAAATGTTCATGTGTGATCTAATGAAATAATGAGTGTCAAACTCCGAACAGAGGACCTGAGGCAACTCCCTAAACTGAATACTTCCTAACATTCTGAGTATCATACATTTAAGGGTAATGGAAAAGTTGGACTGGTTGTATTTTATCCCAGGAAATTACGAAGACTCATTTCTGTGCACTAACAACAGGTTACAAGCAAACCTTGCACACTGAAGCTCTCCAACTTCTAGAGAGAGAAAAACACCTCTATCCAACAGTGAGAATATCCTCACACTTTCCATGTTGAAAAACAAGACTACCTGTACTTAGAGAACCTTACCAAAGAGTGTGAATGATTGGTAGCTTTCAAAGTTTGACAACAAAGGGCATGTCCTCTCTGTAAGGGTGCTATTTCTATCAAAGTTAGACCCTTTCCCCTTAAGTACTGCTGTAAGCTTATTAACACTTTAGAAATCACTGGAGAACCTGTAAGGCAGCGCTTACACAACCCTGCTCTACTCTAAATGGTTCAACATCAATACAAAGTCTCATTAACCTTATCACTTTCTAGTCCTTGAGCACAATGGGATATGTCAGGCAGCTGCCACTGTCTGTGTGCTCTAATGCATAAGCTTAATGGGCTTGGAGAACAAGACTTCCAGCAGAGCCACGAGCTATTCAGAAGGACTGTTCAGCTGGCAAATGTGTTATTCTGAACCATCCAGCTATTATTGGAATGTATGGAGCCTTTAATTTAGGTTTAATGATGTTTTCGTAAGGGAGAATTTAATGAAATTTAGATGACATTTCAAAATTCCCAAAAAGATTAAAAGGGCTCTCCTTCCCACACCTGGTTGTTTTTGGGGTTTTTTTCTCCTTTGTTTGTAACTGCTTATCTGATCTTAAATAAGGGAGCCCTGATTAGAGTTCTCTCTTCTGTTTCCTACATATAGGTAGTACCTTAATGATGTCATCCATTAAAAAGTATATATTAGAATATTTCAAAAAAATAGAAAAAGAGAACACAACTGTTATTTTAGGATATAATTAATATATTATCATATATAGTAACACTCTAATAATCATTGTTTATCATTTTGCAGTAGTTATTTCAAGTCTTTTTCAAAATAAAAATAGCCTAGTATTACTATATTATAGAAACAGCATTCTAACTAAAATATAAGTATAAAAATAGAGTAAAATGGCAAGAAAGCAAAATCATCTAAAAACTAGGAGGTGAAAAGGAGGGGGAGGAGGAGGAATAGGCAGAAGAGGAAGAGCAAGAAGGCAGAAGAAGAAGGAAGAGGAACCACCATATGCTAAAAACATCAAAGCTTATCTCCAGCCCCAATATTTCTCCTCTGACTCCAATGACCAACTGTCTACTCAATTCTTCAACTGGATGTCAAATCAGTATCTTAAACTTTGCAGGTCTAAAACTGAGCTCCTGGTATAATTCCCAAACCTGCCCCTCTTGCAATCTTAGTAACTCCATTCTTTTATTGGATCAGTCCCAAAATCTTAAAGTTAGTCTTTTTCCTTCACACTTCCTTAATATTCTAAAGAGCACTTAAAAGGCTTCTGTCACAAACTGTCAGAAAATGTAACATCCTTGGCAATTTATTATAGTAGCTATGTTGATATTTAACTTCTCTGCTTCAATAAGAGAACTTTGAGTGTATGATCATGCTTTATTCACATTTGTGTGGTCAGATCCCAGCATAGAACTTGATATTTAACAAATAAGATGTTTGAGTCTTCTTTGTGAATTTATTTTTATTTTTATTTTTTTAATTGTTGATGGTATTGCAGATGTCTCCTATACTCCACTTTACCCCGCTCTCCCCAGTCCCTACTCATCCCCAGGTCCTCACTACACTATTGGCCACGTCTATGGGCTATGCATATATATATATCCTTAATATGCAAATAGACCGAACAGTGGAACAACCTAACGACCAAACAACTGAATGGCTGGTCGCTATGATGTGTGCTGACCACCAAGGGGTGGAACATGGCAGGTGTCAGAGTGCTGAACATGATGGGCATCACCTGCAGGGGGATGGTGGAGCAGGTGAGCAGGGACTCCAGACCAAGGCGGGGCATTGGTCACTGCCATCAGGGTGAGCCTCTGGTGGTTACAGAAAATTCTTTGCTCCTGCACACCAGAGTCCTACCTAGTGCTCTCACCTGCTGCCCGCACTAGCCACACTCGCACCAACTGCCAGTGCCGGTCCTCATCACTCAGCACCATCAGCAGGTGCAAGCAGGAGCTGCTGGCTCCAATCGCCCCTGAGGGCATTTCCACCTCCCACTGCTCCTGAGGGGTGATCAGGGCAGCAGCCACTGCTCACACCCACTGGCAGCGCTGGCCCCAATCGCTTTATGCTGTCAGTGGGTGCAAGTGGGGCTGGTGCCATCAGTATGTGGGAGCTGCAGCAGTGGGAGCGAGGCTGCTGGTAGACAGGGGACTGGGAGACATGCTGGAATGGGCTGGCTGAGATGCAGAGGATGACCCAAGACCCACCCCTGTGTCCATCGCAGCCTCTCGGCCCACAGTTCCTTTCAAAATGCATGAATTCGTGCACTGGGCCCCTAGTAAGTATATAAGTTCTATGGTTTATTTTTATTTTGGAGAAAGGAAGTAAGCTTTAAAAAGTAAATGTTCAAAGGTCCCACCACCATGCATACAGGAAAGTTGAATGAAGTTGAGCTCCTAGTACTGTGATGATTACACACACACACACACACACACACATATACACACATACCACTCAATGAAAACATTGCTTCTGTTCTTTCTTCTGTGTACCTATGACTATTATTGGCAATTCCTCCATCTTCCTACAGGCCTTTCAGACTTCACTCCATTTCTCCTATCAAAAGATATATGGAAAAGAGAGATACAGATGGGAATAAGAGAAAAAAGCAGAGCAGGAATAAGTAAGAAAAGAGAGAGAGAGGGAGGGGAGTCCAGAGCAGAGGAGAAAGCAGGAAAACCTGGACCTGTGAAACTTGCATAGACAGTTACATCACACAACTTTGCAGAAGCAAGGAATCAGTCAGCAGTAAACTCTGGAAGGTGATCACATTGAAACAGATGCAGAGAATCAGAGGGAGGTGTACCACAGAAAAGAGATATACTGTAAAGTTGGGAGATTAATTCATATCATCCTAAATATTAAGAGGCATAAAATGTTGGCCAATGAATAGTGATGGTTTGGTTAAGACTGGCCCATTTTTTCTTTTCTGCATTGCTAACTAAGTCTGTTTTGAAATAATGATTCTAAATTCCTGCTTTTCTAAAAGGTAAGATAAAACAATTCACCTCTTTGATTGATGCTTCACTTGGAAAAGGCTTCACAAAACATGAAAGCTTGTTTTAAGAAAGATCATTTTATTCATTGGTCTTGTATTTGCCATTTCTGATCTATAAAACTTTTTCACATTAAACATTTAGCCAGTGACCTTGGAATGAACCCCAACTTCCTCAAATGTCAGCAGAAACAAATGCCAGTTTTTATGAAAATTTTGCTTATGAATTTTAAATGTGAGAAAACTGTTCTTAGGTTTTTAAAAATATTTCATTCTCTTTCACCTTTATTATTACTATAGCCTTTAATTTTTCAGACAAAGACTCTTTAGTTCTTTAAGTTAGTTAAATTCAGAGTCCTTATGAATATTGATTATTAAAATGTTAGTACTTTCCAGCACTAAAATAACTTTGAAATAATTCTGTGACATTTAACAAAATTTCAAGCACAAGCTGTGCTTTTTGTTATATTCTCTTTGGAGTACTTCTCTATATTGTTTTATTAACAGTTATAATTATTAATGTGGTATTGTAAGGAATGAATTTTTTTATAAATCTGTTTTTGTGGGGGGTTTTAAAAGATTTTTTAAATTGACTTTTAGAGAGAGAGGAAGGAGGAGAGAGAGAAAAACATTGAGGTGAGAGTGACACATTTCATCAGCTGCCTCCTGCACAACCCCACCAGGGCCTGAGCCTGCAACCCGGGTGTGTGCACCAACTGGAAATCAAATCAGCAACCTTTCAGTTCATGGGAGGATGCTCAACCAACTGAGCTACACTACCAGGGCATGCATTTTTATGAGAACAAAAATTTAGGTTAAAAATTATCTCTACTTGGTGTACATAGAAAAATAGAAAGAAGAACCTTAATCACAAAATTCTTATAGAGACATGAAATAAAGATGTATTGCCAAAAATAAATTCAGAATTAGAATTTATTATAATAAATTAGAATTTTTCTTGTGATTTTGTTATTAAAAATACATGCTATCTCTTTCCAAATCTCTTCCTCTGCCCCTGCTAAAATATGAAGAGTAAAGAAGTATTATATGAATTGCTATTATGTATTAGTTTTTACTAACCAACTGAGAATATTTAGAACTATACTTGCTTTTCAAATATATTAAATAATTTTATTATAATGTTAAAGAAACCAAAGCATCAAAAAGCCTTTAAACACAGCTTGAGTATAATAATATCTACAATAATAAAAATAGTGTTTGTAAGTGGCAGACACTATTCTAAGTCTTTTTACATACATTATCTTGTTCAAATAGTGTAATAACTCCATGAAAAAGCACCATAGAAAAGAATAAAGACTAAGACTTAGAGAGCTTCATGTACATGTCAATAGTTAGTTGCTGATCTGAGATGTGAATTCGAGTTTGTTTGATTCCAGAAGCTAAGGTTTTGACAAGTGTGGTAGATGGTATTTATCTGCACAAAATATCTGCTGTTCTTCTTACAAGGGCCCCTTGCAATGGAGGACTATACCTCCCACTTCACTGACTTCAGGATTGGTCATGTGATTGGCGTTGGTAAATAGAAGATGAGAATTGGAACCTGCCACTTCCAAGCAGAAGTTTTACAAGCCATCACATGATTCTCCACTTTCTTGTTTTCCCCATACTCTCGAGCTTAGCAGTGTCCCCAGTGGGGCTGTTCCTATGGTCTAGGCCTCAGGTGATGGTAACACTGAGCAGTGCCCCCAACAGAGATGAACATGACACTAAATATTCGCTGTTGTTGGCCAGTGAGACCTACAGGTCATTTTCTGTTATAGCACAATGGAACCTGGCTTTACTGATACCTACACAATTCTGTCTGTACCTCTATTTGCTTACACCTCCCTCTATGTAGAAAAAATTATTTGTAATGTAAATATTTTTCCTTCTGGCACATAAACTGGAATCAAAATTTCCCTCCCTGCAAAATATTCTGAATAGATCATGAAGTCCTCTGGTAAACTCTGCAAATATGCAACATAATTAAATGATGAGGACATGAGAGTTATAAAATACCAACTCTGGTTGGATGCTGCATGATGGGCATAGCAAGTAGAAAAGCAAATAGTTTCCAGAGATTATTTTGCATCATCCACTGTTAATAACACCTCTCCTGGTTCTGGCTAAACCATTTAAGCTTTGTCTGCATGCATATTTTAAAATATTCTGTTGATAGGTGCAGCTCCAAAGACTGCTTCATCTTCAGTAAAATAATATTGCTCTCTCACTCATAAATCCACTCTTTAAAGTGATACTTAACACCTACTGCTACCTGATGCTTTTATTGTAAAGACTACAGAGTGATTCATCTAGTTTTTAACCTCTTGCCTTTTCTGTGCCATAGAATCACAGAGATTAGTAATGAAAATAATCAATTGCTTTTGCATTTACATGTTTATACCCATAGTCAGCAGCATCCCAACAATGCACTTGAATAAAAACGGACAGGTAAGCCAAAATCCTCTACTATAGATAAGCAACCATCTGCAGACCTTAGGGTGGGCATGTACTTTATTTAGAAAGATGACCTGATAGATGCTATCTTATTTTAAATTCAGTCTGTTTGGCTTAGCTTGTACCCATTGATTTTTATTTCAGTTGAAATCTGTTACAAAACAAGACATGCCACTGTGAATTTCTCATTTGCAACCATTTATGTATACAGGAAGTAACGTATTGATTTTCTAATTGAACAGTCATTGCTCACTCTTTATCAGATATGTCCTGCTGTTTACCACTGTTCAGACCCTGACTGACCTAAGCAACTTTGCTAACAAGGGTGCTGCTTCTGCAATTAGAACAGCCAAATATTAAATGCCTATATACCGACTACATGGAGATGTTAGGCACAATGTAAATAGATTTTAAATGATTACTAAAATCTCTTTTCTATGGGTCAAAACTTGCAAAAGGAGTTTGTCACTTCCTGAGTCATGGCCTCTCGCACCAATACCAATTTTTTTGATTTTAATAAAGTTGAAACCAACTTCAGTAAAGTCTGGGTAACACAAGTAAATTTAAAAATTATGTGCCTCCCTTATATTAGCAGATTTTTGACATTTTACAATAACTACTTCATGGTTAAAAGTAACTATATTCTAGAAAATTTCATCAAAAGGAATATAACAGCAATTTAAAAGGAGATTAGGACATACTACTGGTCATATATTCCTCATTATATATGTTGTTATGTGAAGTGGATTATTGAGTCTTCAACTTGACTATATCTTTTGTTCTGCTACTCATTTTACTTAGTGCTTTAAAAAAACAACTATCCAGACCACTGTTGACCAATACAACTTTCTGTAGTGATGAAAACGTTCTACAATTTTACATAATCCAATATACAGCCACTGGCCATATGTGCGTAATGAACACTTGAAGTCTGGCAAGTACAACTGAGAAAATGATTTTTAAATTATATTAATTTTAATTGACTTAAACATCTACAAGTGGCTAGTGGCTACCACATTGGACTGTCAGGTCTAGTAGTTCATGCATAACAGAACTTAGAATCACAGAACTTTAGTGTTGAAAGCAATTTGCAGAGACTCTAAAGCTCTCATTTGTTATTCACCTGTTCGAGACATGATTTTTGACGTTATCTTTGGAAAGAGTCTGCTGTCCACGGTAATTACTCATTCCATCTATTTAGGTGACACTGGAGTCCTATGGTTCCTGGGTTTCATCCTCACCAAACTTAAAACTGGACTTGTTGAACATAAAATAGTTCAAACTATTTTTATTACTTGGTTTAAAAGGTTTTTTTAAAAAAATTTATAGGTAAATAGTATTACTAAACAAAATGAATGGTAAACATCTCAATGCTACAAATCATCTGGAATATGATGGAAAATGAAGCTGGGGCTCCATGTGTACTGGGGACAAAATGAAAGCAGAAAAAAAAATCATTTTCACGGCAGCATTGAGAATGTCTTTTCTTAGTTGTTAGAAACCATGCCTTGCTTATCTTTGCCTCTTCATTTCTGAGCACAGCGGTTCCAACTTGGGAGATGACCAATACATGTCATATGGACTTATTAAACTTTAGCAGTTGCATTAAGGGAGCTGAATTGCAATCCAATGATTGGCTTCTTGTCCACAATAGAGGGACCAGTGAGTTTACTATTTCACTGGTTCCTGGTTCTGGGTATATACTGGGATCACCTGAAAACTCAAAGAACCATTTAGCCCCAAATCCAGAATATATGAAAGGCAAAACATCAGTAGCTCTGAAGTTACCTATATTATTCTAACAAGAATGTTGAGGAAGATGATTTATTTAGTAAATTATGGTAGTCACGCAAATTCAGATATATCTCAAAGTCAGATACATTTCAAAATTCAGATATATTTTGAAGTCTAATTTATAATCTTAGAATATACCAAATTAGACTTGGGACTCAAAAGATTCTTAGTTCGAAAGTAAGAAATCATCTATATGACATTTTTATTTTCTAAAAACAAAATAAAGAGATACAAAACAAAAGCCTTACAGAATATGATTATGATCTCTACTGAAACATTTCATGAAGGCCACAGTGAACAAAAAAATTAAAAGTTTGCCAGATAGAGACCTGAGAATTCCGAAAGTAAAAATAAAGGCTAAAGGTTGCTATTTACAATCACTAATCTTTTCATCATTTATCAAAAGGAAAAACAAACTTCTTAAAATATGTTCAATTAACTTCCTTTCTGACAATCTGCAGTCCTTGGTCCTGATTTGAATAATGCATATCAAATAGAAGTCTTATTTCCTAGGAAAAGAAATAAATGTAATGAACAATTGTGAGAATCATGGAAAAAATCACTCTATTCCCCAGATGCAGGAAACAAGCTTAATGATATTTAGGTAAATGCACAATTTTAGGACTTTATTGTCAATGTAGAATAATGTAAGATTTTGTATCTTTTCAACTAAAAGTGAGTGAAAATATGTAAAAATAGGAAACAGCGGTTGAATTCTCTATATGTAGATTAGAAATCATAGAGGTCTATTTAAAACCTTGCATGGTGTTTTCATTTCCAGATAATTAAAATAATGCAAGATAAATCTCTTTCATGTCTGATGGATAATATTATCGCTCTATTTGCATTTTGGATTACAGATGGAAAAGGAAAGTATATTTGCCTAAGGTTTTCCAAAGAGTAAATGAAGAGCCAGGAATAAAATGTCTTTTATTCATGGTTCCAAATCTCTTACTTCCTCTACTTGACAAGATGACAGCCTCCTTCTGCTGAAAATCGTGTTCCAATTATATAACTCCCATCATTTCAAATAAGCAATGGGTTATGAGGGCATACGCCTTACAAATTAAAAGTACCATCATTCCAAAACCTGTGTTTATTTTTTTAATAACTTATTGGTAAAAGTTACAGAAAGTAATACACCATATTAGACTTTTCTGAATCACCAAATGATGCCAGATGCAATAACCACAGCCTTCATTAAACGCACTCCAGACTTGAAATTTTCACTGCTCTTAAATAACCTGCCTGGCACTAAGCATTATGCAAATACAGGCAATGAGGGGAAACCACTTCCGAAAACTGCAATGAGCATTTCAGTAAACAGCTACTGAACACAGAAATGTGCTTTTCTGACTCTACTAAATGAATTTTCAAGAAACTCTAATATCAGGATGCTGCTATGCTTAAGAATATTGATTGCAATGTAGAATAAACTAAGGTAGCAAATGGAATTTTATACAGAATGTACAGATTATAACCTAATAATTCACTGTCATTTTAAAAATACATATTTTTGGATTTGCCACAGTTTTTGAAAATAAAGTAATTGTAGAGAATGAGCTCAGTTTTCGGTTTGTTTTGTAGTAAAGCCTCTGTACAGGTCATTCCTTGTTCATTAGGGACAAAAAGATGTACTTCCCAACTGGGGAAAATAAAGGAGTACCGAGGAGGCTGAAACCCCCTGGGAAGAATCTTCTATATTAACCTTAAAAGTTAGTGAGGAGACTCTTCCCAATCAAATGACCAGCATGGGAGTGTATGCCTAGTTCCTCATCTTGCAGCTGTGTTGGGCTTTTGAGTGACAGCTCCATTAAGGAAAATCTTTGTATCTGGGAGGGAAAAAATCCCTTGTTTCTTTTTGAGGTTATAAAAACTGATTGCTCCTTCCAGAACACGAAGGCATCATCACTGACTGTGTCCTCACAGTGAAAGTCAAGTGGCCCCAGAGACGAGGCAGGTTAAGAAAATATGAGAAGGAGGCAGGTATAATTCATATTTGGAAAAGTATAAAAATTTATTTATCAGCATAGTCATTCTTAAAAACCTTAAGTGAAAATTGTAGCTAAGACAGATATAAATGTTTCCATAATTCCTTTCAAAGCCAAGTATGCCAGCTTCACTTCCGAGTGGGTGCATAGCCCACATGGGAGAACTCAGCCCCAAAGAGAGACTCATATAGGCATTTTCAAGTTTGGGTCTCACAATTTGAAAGTCAGTATTTTACTTCAGGCCTCTGACCCAAGCAATGCTCCTTATCTCCCCCAATTCAGGGATTTCTGAGCAGCGGCACACACACTTAACACAACCTTATTTCTTTTTTTCACTCATTTATCTCACTACTGTCCCTTTATTTACTTTATTCCTTGCTACTTATGGGGGCAGAAGAGAAAATCATGTTTACTAAATTTTCATTTTTCAATAAGGTTTTACTATGGCAATGGAAACATCCGCTTATCTTTACATCTAATATAGTGTAAACTAAATTTAGGTTTGGTGGTCTTGTTTCTGGAATGTTTCATATCCTTTATTCTTGAAATTGATACATTATTTTTTGATATAGCAAAACACTTAAAAACAGAAAACATTCCGGGAATTTGTTTCTTTTTTTTTTAAATGTATTTATATCATACTTTTCACACAATAAAGCACTTGTAATTTAAGAGTACAGATTGATGGGTTTTTACACTGGATACACAGCAATCAAGGTACAGGGCATGCCTCTTGTACCCTCTGGCAACAAATCTCCTCACGCTGCCACCCTGACTCCAGGTAAGCATGGTTTTCTGTCACTATAGATTTATTTTACATGTTACAGAATTTCACATAAATGAAATTATATGCCATGCACTCTTGTGTCAGCCTCCTTTCTCTTAGCATATCGTTTGTGAGATGTATGCATGTTGTTGTATGCATCTTTATATCCATGGGATGTATGCATGTTGTTGTATGTATCTTTATATCCATGGGATGTATGCATGTTGTTGTATGCATCTTTATATCCATGGGATGTATGCATGTTGTTGTATGCATCTTTATATCCATGGGATGTATTCATGTTGTTGTATGCATCTTTATATCCCTGGGATGTATGCATGTTATTGTATGCATCTTTATATCCATGGGTAGTATATAGTTACATATCCCACAGTCTGTTTATCATTCACTTCTTGGTGGCTATTTGGCTTATTTCTGTTTTGGGGTTAATATGAATAAAACTGTTGGTTTCCAATTCTAGGCTGGAACATATGTTGTCATTTCACTTGGGTCAATACCTGGGAGTGAAATGGCTGGACTGTATGGTAAACATACGTTGCCAAATTGTTGTCCATAGTGGTTGCACCATACTATCTTCTACCAGCAATGCTTGAGAGTCGCAACTATTCCACGTTCTCTCCAATACACAGTATTGTCAGTCTTTTAAATTGCAACCATTCTACTGACTGTGTATTGCTATCCCATAATGGTTGTACTTAAAATTTCCTAATAAATAATTATGTGAAATATCAATTTTATATATAGTAGCATACACATTATTCTTCCTAGAAAATTAGAAAATACAATCTTAAGATAATAACACAGGGTTATGGCAATTAACTATATCATGGGTATTAGCACCAAAAAAGATTTTAACCTTCTACCATTTTTCCATGATGTAATATAATATAAAATACAATGATTAGTTTGTATTAACAACTTAGAGATTAATTGGTTATGAAATTTGTCTTGCTAATATTTTCAAGTTTATATAATTGTCAAATTTCTTGGCATAAAGTGATTCATATTACCTTTGTGTCTTATTAATATCTGTAAAATCTGTAGCTCTCTCACTACTGGCATTAAACATTGTGCTCTCATTGTTTTGTTCTCTACCAGTCCAGTTATATCTGGAATGGACCCTATGATCAATAAAGATCTGGGCAGTCATATTCCAGCATCTCCCAGACCTGAATGAGCTCTGGGAATTGTTAGTTTACAGGTTCCTGAACACTCTGTCTGACCTCATGAACTAATACCTCCACAAGTTTTGCTTAGTACATAGCAACTGGCTCAAGGAGACCCTTATGCAGATTTTAGGAGCCCTATCTCTGCACAACTCCATTCTCTCTGATACTATGACCTCTGGATTGCAGCCACCTCGGGCTCCCTGAGCTCTGCCCTCTATCTCCTTCACTCAGTTTTATTTTAGTTAAGCTCTGCTTTCCCTTCCTGCACCATGATATGGAGAAGGCTTCTGGGAAGACAGCTGGGGTAATTACAGCACTCACCTCATTTGTTTACCTTCTCTTAGGGGTTGTGGTTCATGCTACCTGTTGTCCCATATTTGGGCACAGATGTGTCAGCTATTATGCTTGGCTTTGAAAATATTTATGGGAGAATGACAAGTCTGGTCCCAATTATTTCACCATTGCCAGAAGCAGAAATCTTCCAGGAATTATGAAACTGCTTCATTCTCCCTCAGATAATGTATATATTATAGTTAGAATAGCTTTTGCTTATATAAGTGGTAGCCTATGTACACAAATGATAAAATAAGGTTTAGAGGCTGAAAATAAATGAATAGGAGTTAAATACCTTAGATAGGTGATCCTTATAGATTTCCTCAATATAGCAAAGTATTTTTAAAATATAATTTTTAAAACTTTCAGGATCACACATTTTCTCTATTTTGAAAAGTAAATAGATATGTGTCAATCTAACTATAATTCATTACAAATTATGAACCATAAAAGTGAAAGAGGGCTTCAACTTTTTAGTTAATGTTGTCCATCCTTACTCATTTTAAAATTCTAAAAATGTCTTCTACAGGAATTTTTTCCATGGCAATAGAATTTGCAAAGGTTACCCATGAAAAGTTCATTAGTTTAATAATAGCTGATGCTATTCTCTGCTAAACTTCCTAACATTTCCTTCTTACTGTCATAAATTTATCACATGGCTTACTATAAGGTCTAAGATATTTGAAGCTAATTAAGCAGAAGGAGCAGGTTTTCTTCTTGCATTGATCTATTTCTTGCCTTTATGTCTACAAGAACATTTACAGCTCTCTTTCCCCAGCTGCCACCTGAGGTTGCAAGAACAGGACAGGAAAAAAAAAATGGCAGCAGAATAAGAACATGCTCCCAGGAACAAACTGGTATCACAACTAAAATACAGAAAACTTCCTTAATAATCAATGGAAAACTAGCAGGAGAGAACCCTGTCACCTGAGGACCAAAAGTGGAGACTGCATAGAGACTGGTAGGAGGGGCAGAAAGGACTGGCCAGGTGCCCATAGACAGCAACTGAAGTCCCAGAGAGATATCTCAGCTGGGGGGGTTGGGGGTTTGCCACTGAGAACTCTGGGATCTAATCCCCAAGCTGGGCCCCCCAGTAGAGAGCACCAGAACTAAGGAGGGTACCCACATAACATCTGGCCATGAAAAGCAGTGGGGTGCTGTCTTCTAGCACTCTTCTAATTCAGGAAGTCTTTTAAAAGGCCAACACAGAAAATTCCCTGTGGAGCCACCCACCTTGTGCTCCAGCAGAGGAAGGGTAAGGTAGACTGGAGCTGTGAGAGCAGAAGCCAGGACTGGGGACTCAGGGAATAGAGCTCAGAAGGCAGACACCCCAAGTTTCCTGATCTGAGTCATTCCCTCACACAGAGGAGAACAGCTTTCCCATATAGACATTTGCCTTGCTGTGGGGGAAGACAGTTGACATACCCTATTGGGAAACACCTGGCCCTAAGTCCACTTAAGAGATTAAAAACAATTGGCCTCCAGGCAGTATCAACTGTCCTACCCTGTTGAAAAAAACTTTCACTACACCTGAGGACAATTGCCTGGGGTGGTGGGGGGGGGGGCACAATTTAGGTCAGAATCCTAACAGTCTATAGGCAGAGGCAGTCTCTGGAGGCTTTGAGTCTTTGCCTGATCTAATTAGTCAAAAACAGCTTTTAACATTGTCCTGCACTAAAGATTCAGAGGTGTAGAGGATCTAACTAATACATAATCACAAACCCAAACAGAAAGCCAACATGAAGAAACAAGGAAACAACCCCAAATGAAAGAACTAGAGAATTCTCAAGATGAAAAGATAAATGAAGCAGAGATAAGAAATTTATCTGAAACAGAGTTCAGAGTAATGATAATACAGATGCTCAATAGCATGGGAAAGGATATAGTAACTATGAAAAAAGAACAGACTGAGATAAAGAGTGACATAACACAAATAAAGCACATATTTGAAGGAATACACTCAGATTAGGGGAAGCTGAGGATCAAATCAGTGAATGAGAAGACAGAGTTGAAAATATCACTCAATCAGAAAACCAAAAAGAAAAAAAACAATTAAAAAACAGGAGGACAGCTTACGGGAGTTGTTGGACAACATGAAACATAACAATATTAGATCAGCATGTGTGCCAGAAAAAACAGAAGGGTAGAAAGGCATAGAGGTGTTTGAAGAAATGATGGCAGAAAACTTCCCTAACCTGGTGAAAGAAAAAGTCACATAAGTTCAGGAGAGACAGAGAATCCCAAACTAGAAGAACCCAAATAGGCCCACACCCAGACACATCATAATTAGCCAAAAATTAAAGACAAAAAGAATCTTAAAGGAAGCAAGAAAAAAAGAAAACTGTTACCTACAAAGGAGTTCCCATAAGACTGACACCTGATTTCTCATCAGAACCTCTACAGGCCAGAAGGGAATGGCATGAAGTACTCAAGATAATGGAAAGCAAGGATCTGAGACCAAGATTACTATATCCAGCAAGGCTATCATTCAAAATAGATGGTCCAATAGTTTCCCAGGAAAAAACAAAACAAAACAAAACAAAACAAAAAAACAGCTAAAGGAGTACATCACCACCAAACCAGTATTACAAGAAATGCTGAAGGGATTGATGTAATGAGAGGAAGAAACAGAGAGAGAAACCTTGCCACACAGAAATATAATGGCAATAAATAAGTACCTCTCAAGGATAACCCTAAATGTAAATGGACTAAATGCTCCAATGAAAAGGCGTAGTGTAGCAGAATGGATATAAAACATGAACCAAGTATATGCTGTCTACAAGAGACACACCTCAAAACAAAAGACACACACAGAATGAGAGTGAAGAGATGGAAAAATTTTTTCCATGCAAATGGAAAAGAAAAAAGCTGGAGTAGCATATCGGACAAAATAGACTACAAAATGAAGGCCATTGCAAGAGACAACAAAGGTCACTACATAATACTACAGGGATCGACCCAACAAGAAGATATAACCCTGGTAAACATATATGCACCCAACATAGGAGCACTTAAATATATATATATAAAAAAACTTCTAGCAGACTTTAATGGAGAGTTCAACAGCAATGTAGTCATAATAGGGAACTTTAACACCCCTCTGACTTCACTCAATAGATCTTCCAGACAAAAACTTAACAAGGAAACAGAGACTCTAAAGGAGACACTGGATCAGATGGATTTAATTGACATTTATAGAATATTTCACCCCAATGCAGCAGAATATACATTCTTCTCAAGTGCACATGGATCATTAAGATAGATCACATGTTAGGACACAAAACAAGTCTGTACAAGTTCAAGAAGATTGAAATCATATCAAACATCTTCTCAGATCACAGTGGAATGGAATTAGAAATCAACTACAGTAAAAACACCCAAAAAACATGGAAGCTAAATAGCATGTTATTAACCAATGAATGGGTTACCAAGGAGATCAATAAAAAAATTTAAAAAATTAAAAACTTCCTGGAAACAAATGAAAATGAACACACAATAACCCAAAATCTCTGAGACGCAGCAAAAGCAGTCCTGAGAAGGAAGTTCATAGAACTACAGGCATACCTCAACAAACAAGAAAATTCAACAATTAACTATTCAAAACCCTACAATTTAAAGAACTAGAAAGAGAACAACAAGAAAAGCCCAGAGTAAGTAGAAGGATGGAAATAATAAACATTAAAGCAGAAGTAAATAACAGATTGAAAAAAATACAAAAAAATCAATGAAACCAAGAGCTGGTTCTTTGAAAGGGTAAACAAAAATGGATAAACCATTAGCCAGAATCATCAAGAAACAAAGAGAGAGGCCCCAAATAAATAAAATCAGAAATTAAAGTGGATGAGTAACTACTGACACCACAGAAATACAAGGGATTGAAGGAAATACTATGAACAACTATATGCCAACAAGCTGGACAATGTGGATGAAATAGACACATTACTAGAAAAATACAATCTCCCAAAACGGAATCAGGAAGAATAAAAAAAACTGAATAGGCCTATAGCAACGGATGAAATAGAAGCAGTAATCAAAAAAAAAAAAATTCCCACCAAACAAAAGCCCAGGTCCAGACAGCTTCACGGGGAAATTTTACCAAGCATTCAAAGAAGAACTAACACCCATACTCCTGACACTGTTTCAGGTAATCTGAGAGGTAAGAACACTTCCAGACTCTTTTCATGAGGCCAGCATTATCCTCATAAACCAGATAAAGACACTACAAAGAAAGAGAATTACAGGCCAACATCCTTGACAAACATGCATGCTAAAATCCTCAACAAAATATTAACAAACTCCATCCAGCAATATATTAAAAAGATCATACACCATGATCAAGTGGGATTTATTTCAGAGATGCAAGGCTGGTACAATATTTGCAAATCAATAAACATGATACATCACATTAAACAAATTGAAAGACAAAAATCACATGATCATATCAATAGATGCAGAAAAAGCATTTGACAAAATCCAACACCCATTTTTGATAATAACTCTCAGCAAAGTGGGAATAGAGGAAGCATATCTCAACATGATAAAAGCCATCTATGACAAACTTACAGCCAATGTCATAATCAATAGGCAAAAACTAAATCCACTTCCCCTAAGAACAGAACAAGACAGGGATGCCCATTTTCACCACTCCTGTTTGTCATAGTACTGGAAGTGCTAGCCATAGCGATCAGACAATGACAAGAAATAAAAGGCATCCAAACTGGAAAAGAAGAAGTAAAATTGTCATTATTTGCAGATGATAGATATCGTACATAGAAAATCCAGAAGACTCTATCAAAAAACTACTAGACTTGACAAATGAGTTCAGCAATGTAACAGAATACATAATTAACACGCAGAAATCTATGGCTTTTTATACACCAATAATGAAAAAGAAACTAAAAAAAAACACCAAAATTCCATTTACCATTGCAACAAAAAAAATTAAGATACCTAGGAATAAACTAAACTAAGGAAAGTAAAAGACCTGTACTCAGAAAACAACAGGACATTGAAAAAAGAGATAGAAAAAGACATAAATAAATGGAGGAATATACCGTGTTCGTGGATTGGTAGAATCAACATAATTAAAATGTCCATCCTACCCAAAGCAATCTATAGATTCAATGCACTCCCCATTAAGATACCAATGGATTATTTCACAGACCTAAAACAAACTCTCCAAAATTTAATATGAAATAAAAAAAGACCCCGGATAGCCACAGCAATCCTGAGAAAGAAGAACAAAGTAGGAGGGATCACAATACCCTATACTAAGCTATATTAAAAAAGCCAGTGTTCTCAAAACTGCCTGGTACTGGCACAAGAACAGACATATAGACCAATGGAACAGAACAGAGAACCGAGAAATCAACCCAAGCCATTATGCTCAATTAATATTTGACAAAGGAGGCAAGAGCATACAATGGAGTCAAGACAGTCTCTTCAATAAATGATGTTTGGAAAATTGGACAGGTGCAAAAAATTAAAACTACACCACTAGCTTATACCATACACAAAAATAAACTCAAAATGGATAAAGGGCTTAAACATAAGACAGGAAATCATAAAAATCTTAGAAGAGCCCTAACAGGTTTGGCTCAGTGGATACAGCTTTGGCCTGTGGACTGAAAGTTCCCAGGTTTGATTCCGGTCAAGGGCATGTACCTTGGTTGTGGGCATATGCCCAGTAGGGGGTGCGCAGGAGGCAGCTGATTGATGTTTCTCTCCCATCAATGTTTCTAAATCTCTATCCCTTTCCCTTCCTCTCTGCAAAAAAAATCAATAAAATACATAATTTAAAAAAAATCTTAGAAGAATCCATAGGCAGCAAAACTATTAGACATATGTAGTAGCAATATCTTTACCGATACAACTCCTAAGGCAATGGAAACTAAAAAAATAAACAATGGAACTACATCAAAATAAAAAGCTTCTGCACAGCAAAAGAAACCATCAACAAAACAAGAAAACTCACTGCATGGAAGAACATATTAACTAATGTTATCTGCAATAAGGATTTAATCCCCCAAATTAACAGGGAATTCATACAACTTAACAAAAGGAATACGAACAATCCAATTTAAAAAAAAAAGGTCAAAGGATCTAAATAGACTCTTTTCAAAAGAGGACATACAAAAGGCCAAGGGACACGTGAAAACATGCTTAAAGTTATGAATTACCCGAGAGATGCAAATCAAAAGGACAATGAGGTACGACCTCACACCTGTCAGAATGGCTATCATCAACAAATCAACCAACAACAAGTGCTGCCGAGGTTGTGGAGGAAAAGGAACCCTCGTGCACTGCTGGTAGGAATGCAAACTGGTGCAACCACTGTGGAGAACAGTATGGAATTTCCTCAAAAAACTAAAAATGGAACTCCCATTTGACCCAATAATCCCAAGAAAACTAGACATGATGAGTATCCCAAGAAAACAGAAACACCAATCAGAAAGGATATATGCACCCCTATGATTATAGCAGTACAATTTATAATAACTAAGATTGGAAACAGCCTAAGTGCCCATCTGCAGATGAGTGGATTAGAAAACTGTGGTACATCTATACACTGGAATACTATGCTGCTGTAAAAAATGAAGGAACTCTTACCATTTGCAGTAGCATGGTTGGAACTGGACAGCATTATGCTAAGCAAAATAAGGCAGTCAGAGAAAGATAAATATCACATGATCTCACTCATTTGTGGAACATAATGAACAACATAAATTGATGAACCAAAATAGAGGCAGAAGAAAAAAATATTCTAGAATATGACAGAAGCAATACTGTTATTTGCAGATTTTTAATATTTCCTACAACATTTATGATATTAAATTATGTCAATACAGTTTTGGTAATATATTTAAAATCTTTTTTCTTGAAATATTACTTTTTATTGCATGTCATATTATTATATTTAAATCATTTTTCTTGAAGGTTAATGTTTATTGCATGTAACATTATTATATTTTAAAGAGTTGTTATTGAAATATATTTTAAAAAGGGTGACAGGCCTGCTTCCTCTGTTTCTGAGAGATGGGGTATCACTGCAGAAGATTACACCATTATTCTAACTTCTACACTTCTCACTGCACAAATGAGTGGTACTCGTTTCAAGTTTTGTGTCCCTTTAAAGCATCCTATATAATAAAGAGATGATATGCAAATTGACTGTCATGCCCTCACACGATGACTGCCTACAACCAGGCCAGCAGGGGTGTTAGTGAGGGATGACCAAATGACTGAACAGCAGGCTGCATGTGGTGACCAGGCCAATGGGGAGACCGACCAGGCTGGCAAAGGGGGCAGTAAGGGGTGACCAGGTCGGCAGGGGGCACAGTTCAGGGTGATTAGGCAGGCATGCAGAGGGAGTGAGGGGCCATCAGGTTGGCGGTGGGGGGGGGGGGTGTCGGGCAGTTAGGGTCAACCAGGTAGGCAGACAGGTAAGAGATTAGGATCCAGCAGTACAGGATTATGAGAGGGATGTCCACTGTCGGTTTAGGCCCGATCCCCAGATCAGGCCTAAATCAGCAGTCGGACATCTACCAAGGGGTCCCGGATTGGAGAGGGTGCAGGCTGAGCTGAGGGGACTCCCTCTCCCTGCACGAATTTCATACACTGGGCCTTTAGTGCATACATAAAAGGGTGACACATGCCAGGAAAAATGATATATACTCTATGTGTCCTAATGTTTGTAAATGATATTTGCACTGAGCAATGATATTTATATGGGGCCTCTAGCCCACTACAACCTCCCTTTCTTGTGTATATCGTTCTTTCTATCTATCCATCTGGGTCCTCTCTCTGCTTATTGTGTGTGTGTGTGTTTACCCATGTTCTCCTGGTGGAAACAGTTTTCTAAACCTGAACTTTCTCATTAGAAGGCTAATTTTTCTATTAGAGCTGAGCTAAAAAATAGTACCCAAATTCCCCGGAAGTTATGACTGTCAGGATGTTTCTAATGTAACTTTTTTTTTTTCAGAGGATAGTAGTTAGACAGTCATATCCCTCATCAGCCACCATATGTAATATAATATTTTTAAGCATGCTCCTGGGCTAGCTCTGCTAAAGGTTTAACTGCAAAATCAGTTTTTACTCACTGTCTGGATTACTGTAGTCAGAGGCATCATTTAAATGAGAAGGCACAGTGTCCAAATAGTAAAGGTAAGATTAGTAAAATTTTCTCACTGGTTAAAAATAAGTACTATGATTGGAAATGTTTTGGTTAATAAATTGTTTCAGTTATTGATAAAGATATCTTTAGTAAATGAGTTTGACCAGTACAGCTACCATGCCAAAGAAAACCTGTTTATCTCCTATATTGCATATTTTACATTTCTCAATATTTTAATATTCCAAAGTTGAAATATTAAAAAGAAATCTGCAACACAGAATTGGGCAACTGTGTTTGACAGTGAGTTTGTAATGCTGCCTACTCTGGGAGTTATTGAATTCCCTGCTCAATGTGTAGGGAGCAGACAGCTGCTTCTGTTGTTTCTCTTTCCTCAGCACAGCAATCAATTTAAACCTGACAGAGGCATTTGAATGCTAAAGCATATTCATTCTTCTCCCCACTAAAATTGAAGTACTAGCAAAGATATAGCATTGTCTGACTTAATCGATTCAAGTTACATATTAGTCAGACTGGGAAGTGTTTGCTTTCAAAGACAGAGTTAAGTCATTCTTTATAAATAATTTTAATAGAACTTGGACTAAAAAAAAATTTCTATACAGAAAACTGGGATTGTAATGTTTAAGTTTGCTTTTTGGTTATGACCATTTAAAAAAACAAACACCAACGAAATATTTTAGTCTCATGAATACCACTGAATTTCCAAATTTACTCAGAGGTTCTAAAAATATATCAATTGCTCAAATGAGGAATGAAATTGCCTTTAGATATTTCATAACAGGAATCTAGAGATGCGGATTTCACCCTGAAGAGTTTCTTATTTATCCTGTTATTTGGGATGGAATCTTACCAAGAAAAAAAATGAAAGCTATTATATGGCTTACAAAAAAATCCATTTTAGCTCATTTGGGTAAATAAAATACTGAAAAGTTAGTTCTTTCTCAAAATAAATATCTACAGCCCGGCCAGCATGGCTCACTGGTTGAGCATCCACCTATGAGCCAGGAGAGCACATTACAAAAATGAAATATATTAAAACAAGAGAATGGTGGGAAAAAGAGGTAGCGGTAGTAAAAACAGGAAAGCAATATGGAACCATGAATTGGCACGATAAAATAATTCTCGAAAGTAATTTAATTTGGTAAAGATAGTCACAATTACAGTTCTAGGTTTACTTAATAAACAGTGCAGAGGAGGAATAGGGTAAACTGCGTAATTCCCAGTGTTTTCAGGGTCAAAGCTAACAAGTGGGGCAGCTGTGGCTAGGTTGACCTCTCAAGAGAAAGCCACACAGTCAACATGCTTTGGAAGGCAGCACTCCAAGTTCAAATTTTGCCATGTTACTCACAAACCATGGAACTTCAGACATGTTACCATACCTATCTGTACCTCTGATTCTTCATCTATCAAGTAAAATAATAATAGCAACAATGTTATTAGGTTGTACTAAGAATTAAAATGAGTTAATTTATGACAAGTGTTTTGCACAGTATCTGGAATATTAACATGATCAATAGTCAATAAATAAGATGAGTTATAGCCTTTAGTAGTTCTCAAATCTAAAAGTCCAAATCATTCTAAAAGGACTTATTATCTCTCTGTTTATATTTTAAGATTATAAAGCCACAGCACTGGACCAAGAGTTAAGAAAGCTAATTATAATCCAATTTCTTCTAATATCTGATTGACATCATTAAATTAAATGAATGACTCATTCATTTAACATCTCAGATTTCAGTTTCCTCATCTCCTAAGACAGAATGGACCAGCTCAGGATCTGTGGCAGCTCTAGTATTTCTTGTTGAGAAAAGCTTTCTTCTACTGCTGTTGTTGCAAATAAGTACCTTAAAAGATATAATACTGATAAAAATCAAGCTAACAGGAGAGAGAAAAAAAATGAAGATTACTCTGAAATCATTATTGAGATAGGACACTTAAAGTTTAATGTTTATATCAGGAGCAAATTACTGGAAACCAAGAAAAGGAAATGAAGAAAATTAGAACATGAGCATAACCAAAGACACTACTAGTCTCACATTAGCAAACCCAGACATCATTTTGGTTATTATTGATATCTTCATATTTAGGGAAAATTCATAAATAAAGGATTATTTTAAGAGCCTAGATAACTTTTATTCATGACAAACTGTCAAAGCAAAGTGGATCCAGTGGAATGACAGAAATCAAAAAATGAAAGACTTCTGCATCTGATGTAATAAAGGCAAGGATTATTTCAGCTTAAGAATTGCTTATATATTATTATACACAGTTGACAAGATGGTACAAAAACATATTTCTGATCATCTTATATTTTTGAGGTTTGTTCTAATGGTCACTTTGTAATTAATATTCACTAATGTCTAATAAAACATGCATCCACATAGAAGTCCTAAATATTACATATTATGAAATACTTTGTTGCATTAGAGTTTTCATTGTGTATTTCAGCATTATAAAAGCTATGTGTGGATATCATCAAACCAATTTTAAAATATGCCTTAGGCAGACCATTTCCAACGAGCTCCCCTTTCTCGGTACCTCTTTGGAAAGGCTGAATCAGTTCCCTGTCACATCAAGCAGAAGGAAAGCCGGCAAGTTTGACCTGTGCCCTTCAGAGGCCTCTTGTGGAACAGAGAGCCAGTTGTCTGCAATGGGATCATTGCATGAGGGCAGTGATGAATGTCGCAAAGACTCAGGGAAAACTAAAAAGGGACTAAGGCAGTAAAGAGTCACCAACTGACCCTGACCATATTGAGAGTGGATGCACAAGCGCACCTGCCAGACATTAGCAGCAAATGTATGTAAGACACTGAGTGATGAGGAAGAGCAGAGGGCATCCATCTCCCCAGACACAAGCTGAGGGATCCCTCCCTCAATGGCAATGAGGGTACAGTGAGATACCCAAATCCAGATGTCATCTTGAAAGTACAGCAGGAAAGAAACAACGGGAGGGGATTTGGACTTTTACTTGATTGAATATTTACCCCCAAAGGAAAAAAAAATTAATAGACAAATATAAGCCATTCTTCTACAACATGACACCAACTAGAATTCTTCGGGCTCTCAGTTAAATTCCCTGTGTGTCCAAGTTACCAATGTCTTCATTTTCAATGCACTTCATGTTACTTTCTAATTTTACCTAGAAAACACATACTACCTTTTAACTAGAATCCAGTACTTAAATAATTTAGTCTATTTCCAATTTCGTTAGCACACAGAGGCATTGATTATTGTCAATGACTCCAGTGAGATGGCAGGTACAGTGCTATAATACCCTTCTTAGTCAGCTTGGGCTGCCATTATAAAATACCATAGACTGAGTGGCTTAAACAACAGCAACTTATTTTCTCACAGTTCTGGAGTCTGGGAAGTTCAAGATACCAATCAGTCTTGGTGAGTTTCCACTTCCTGGCTTGCAGATGACTACCCTCTCTGTGTTGCCACATGACATGGGGAACTTTCTGATGTCTCTTCTACATCTTGAAAGCCCCGCCCTTAGAACCCCATCGAAGCCTAATTACCTCCCAAAGGCCCCATCTTGAATCCTTTCAGATTGGGGGTTAAGACTTCAACATATAAATTGGGAGAACGCAATTCATTCAGAGCTTAGCCTAATCAAAAAGATACAGAAATGGCTGCATTCCTGTACTGTAAGTAAAAACAAAGAAGAAAGGAGACGAATGATTTACAAATGAAGACTAAAAGCCATTCAAAATCAGGGACCCTGAGGGACAGACACACAATTGCCTCAGAGTCAGACTGCTGTGGGAATCCCATGTGAAGCCTGGCAGGGGACCACTGAAGTCAGACAGTGTCCAGGAGTCAGGTCCACTTGTCCTAGTCAAAGCCCACAGCATCTTTAAGACATCTCGGGAGCGCGCTGTAACTCACTTTATAAATGATAGCATTAGTTCCAGCAGTATCATAATTAACGCTTGGCTGGTCTCCAGATTCTCAAAGAATATACATAGGAACTTTAACAGGGACATTTTAGGAGCTTTGTCCTATATCTTGAAAAACTAAGAAACATTTTGGGAAGCATTCTGGAAATCTTGTGAGTCATACTGCACTATAATTTATATAATATTTCCTTACTTGTTACCATGATATTTGTAGAATGCCTAGCATGGTTTTTATATAATATCTATTTAAAGAAAGAAATATCCTAGGGGTAGCCCTGGTCAACCGAAAAAAGTTAAGTTGCAAAGTCATTGTCATATGGGGGAAACTTCACTCACCTAAGAATCTAGGCTCCGGAATAAGTCCTTCAGCTGTCACCACATCACTGTATGACAGTGACCGTCACAGCCTCTAAGACCATATGTTCTGCCAAATAATCTTTAAGACAATAACTTTCCTTTACTTCCTCCTCTACTTGTTTTATGTGAATATTCAGTAGGATAATGTTAGTAAAACAATATTAAAACCAGGAGATAGTATATAGGTGCAAGGTGGTGATCTCTCTCTCTCTCTCTCTCTCTCTCTCTCTTTCTCTCTCTCTCTCTCTCATAATGATGTTATCTTGAAATGCTCTGATTGTCCTAAAACTAGGACAGGAATGGGGAAAATACAGGAAAAATTAGATGTGCAAAGAATAGCTGGGTGTATATTGAGTGGTTTAAAGTTACTTTAGTTTTACTGTTTCAGCAGTTGCTAGAATAAACCTGTCACCCCTAAGGACTTGACCCTGCATTTCTGACTTCTAAAATGCCAGACTTGATTTTGAAAGCCATGCCATCCTGGTCAGTAGTATTTCTGACTGCATTATATTATGGTCTCTGATAGTCTTCATCTTTCCAAATAAGAAAACCTTGTTTCTAGAATAGATGCCTTGATATCCTGAAATCAGCCCCCGTAACACTGAAAGGATGTTTGTCCCTAACTCTGGTCCTGCAATGACTACAGCCTTAGTCACTGGAGCACCAGCAAGCCTACCACCTCTTTTCCAAAACCTTTTAGCCAGGAATACTTCATAGTTTAGATTTGTTTTACTTACGGAGAGGTATACATTACATAAGCTGCATAGTGTTAACATCCACCTGAATGAGTGCATGTAGCACCTTATGACCAAATAGATTAATGTAGTGGCAGCAAAGCAGATGAATATTCACAAGTGTGATAAGTGTGATGAAGACTGGAAGTGGTCTCATGCAAGTCTGGGCTATCTGAAGAAAAATCAGTTCAGCAGCCCAGAATCTGCAGTCAAATAAGTTTAAGAGTTTTTGTCTTCACAATTGTTCAGCTATTGGAACTGCAGGTAAGAGAAATCTTTAGAAGAAAAGACCTGAGGCTCACTTTTTATATTCAGCTTCCAGTCCAGCCATATTGTTAACCTTTCCAAGGTAGAAACACACACACACACACACACACACACACACACACACACACACACAAACACACACACAACAAAAGGAACAAAAAAACACAGTTCAGTTCTCAGTTTCCATATCCACTTCTCAAGTCTGTGTTTTATGTTAATTTTTCAAAGGTTGGTCATGAATTTCTCAAATATATTTATAGTTAATTTTAAAAAGACCCTAGAAATAACTTGGTGAGGACCTTTATGTTCCTAATAATAAAATGAGGCTCTGAGAATTGAGGTGAAGCTATGTGTATGGAGGGTCCAAGCATATTTTGGAGTCAATCAGACAGAGCTGTCTCAAATCCTTCCTCTGCTTCCTGCTAGTTGTATAAAACTGAGCAGCCTATTTCATTTTCTTAGCCCCAGTGTCCTCATCTGTAAACTGGGGTTATAATCATGCCTTTGCCAGGTTGTACATTCATTACTAAATGTTTAAGTGCCTACTTAAGTGGCAGGCACTATACTATTCTAGGCACTGGGGATACATCTGGTTTTGAGGATTGTGTGGGACAATGTATTTAAAGAATTTAACACAGTGGTTGGCATCTTAGCAATACTCATTAATTACTACTATCAGTTATTATTGTTATCTTATATAGAATCATTTTTAAAAATCTCAGCTCTCTGGGATCACAATCCATTTATTTTTTGGGGAAAAAAATGAAGAGGGGTAGATATATAAGTATACAATGTGGTTTGTCCAAGCCAATATGACCCAAGATTAATTCTGGATTTACAATATTACAATATTAGAATATTACAATATTTACAATATTACAATATTACAATTCATGTTAGGGAACTGCCTAGCTTTATACTGCCATAGAAATGTCCCAATCTTGAAAAATGTCCTACCTAAAGGGGGTGGAATCTCAGAGACTGCCTAAGTCATAGGCTGGTTTGGCAGGATCATTCTACTGATAATAGTTCATCGTTTACCTCTTAGGTACTTGAACTAAAATTTTATATAGCAAAATGGGAACATAGTGATTTCTAACTATAAACACTGTTCCACTATTTTCATAACTGCAATGATGCAATAGTATTTGCTTGGAAGATAAACGTAATGCAAATATTTTGAGCCACTGGAAAAAAGATTTAATTATTAGCATAGGCAACATCAATATATTGTTAGTAACTAGCATGTCCTGTTGGGTTAAGTGCTCTATCAAATGAATCAGCAAGATGTTTCTGTTCTATACGATGCCTCTTTCTTACTATTTTATTTTAAGAATGAAACTATCAGAGACAAAGGATATTTCTTACCCCATATGGTAACTATACTTTTCTTTTTACTGGAACTTTCCTGTAATTGAGTACTAAATGTGGAGCTTCAAAGCATGTGAGAGCAAACTGGCAGTCATCTTATCAGAACTGTCCTCTGCTGTGACTCAAATCATAGGAACAAATGGATAAACTGGAAGTATTTTATTCTAATATAGAATAATGATATAATTAACATTCTGGATGGAGAAAATAAAATACATGTGTGTCATAGGTTTTTGACTCCTTAAAGAGAAACAGTGCTCATTCAATTGTTCTGAACATTCTCTGTGTGGGAAATGACATAAAAAATTTAATTAATATTTAAAAAATTTTTCAAATTCCTAGTGAAAAAGTACATTATAATATTGCTGATACATAAGCTCCATTCAATTTACAAGATCTTTAAGTCTTTACATATATTTAAGATTTTAACATTTTAGGGACTTTTTTGGGGATGAAAGAGGTAGCTGAGGGGAGTGCATTGCTTTAATTTTCAAAATCCTCTAACAAGGTATTTGCTCGAAAATTACTCTTGTTTCCAGATTTAGTAAATGACACATTTCTTAGGAAATTTCCAGAGATTTCTGATTATAGATACTATAACCTCGGGGTTTTTAATTTTTCAACAGCATGGGGATCACATGTTCTGAAAGATAGAAGGATATCAGAATCCAGTCATGCATTGTAGAATGACATCGTGGTCAACAATAAACTACATATGTCACAGCAGTCCCATAAGATCATAATGGAGCTGAAAAATTCCCATAGCCTAATGATGTCATGGCTGTCGTAATGCACAGATCAACACATACGCACTTTTTGTGATGATGCTGGTGTAAACAAAACTACTGTGCGTCCAGTCATGTGAAAGTACAGCACATGCAATCATAGCCAATACATAATACTTAGTGATAATAATACATGACTATGCTACTGGTTCATGTGTTTACCATTACTTTTTATTGTTATTAAGTAGCATACTCTTTCTACTTATAAGAATCAAGTCTGCTGTAAAGCAGCACGCTGCATTACAGCAGCAGACTCACATCATGTCCACTGCATCTCTTGGCTATGCCATCTTCTCTTGTGACTGACTTAATTCCGGGTTGTGTTATACAGTAGCATGCTGTAGAGGTGTGCAGCCTAGAGTAATAGGTTATCCCATGTAGGGCAAGGTGTGTAGTAGGCCAGACCATCTAGGTTTGTGTGAGTGCACCCTGCGAAGTTCACACAAAAATGAAATCGCCTAAGGAAGCATTTCTCAGAATGTATCCCTCTATGACTGTAGTCTGCAAAGAGGCCCTCAAATAACTCAGGAAAACAGGGAAAAAAAGACAGTGTAAGTAAAACTGCTTTTCCTTGGCCTTATCTTTGAAAAGCATAATCCTGTATTGACTGTGACAAAACATAAGGGCCTACACATGCTAGAGGCAGGAGAAACAGCAACAGACAATAAACCTCTTCCTCTCGCCCTCTGCAGGAGGTTGCATCCAGAATAAATTGCAATTATAGCTACCAATTCCATGTTGCTTATCATGAAGGGAGTCCATACAGGGAAGTGTAGACTGAATCAAAGGACATAACCCCAGAAACCCAATGAGATGATATTTATTGACCATGTACAATTTCTTAAAGTCTTAGTAAATATTAATCTTAGAGAAATTCTACAGGTATCTCTCATTGGAATTCTCTAATTAGAACCTTGTGCCCTACCTTTTTTGATGTAAAAATTGTGTAAAATATTTTGGATATAATTACAACTTCTCTTTAATCTACTTTGTCCATGATGGTGGTGGTGGTAGTAGTAAGAGAAATTAGATAGCTGATGTCAACCTAGCTTTTTCATACTAAATTAAGTTGCTGATTTAGATAAAATTCCCGAAGTGAAATTTTTAAAATTTATGTTACAAATAGAATTTTTTTTCTTGATGACATAGTATTTAGAGTATGAAAACTGACCCAACTCTGTAATTCTTCACAAGACATTGCATGAAGCTATACCAATAGCTCTTTAGTTACTCTAGCTGGCAAATCAACTAAATGATTTGAACTAGAAATTGAGTCAACATGGTTACTTTCACATATTACAGTCTCTGAGATCACAACTTACAGTTGTATGAGAGACTGCCTCAATGCACAATTTCATCTTGTCAAACAGACCCACAAACTATTATGTTAATATACATTTACTAGGGGCCCAGTGCACAAAAATTTGTGCACTCGGCGAGGGGAGGAAGGGGTCCCTCATTTTGGCCTGTGCCCTCTCACAGTCTGGGATCCCTGGGGGGGGATGTCCACCTGCTGCCATGCATGGCCAGCCTGGGTGATGGGCTGAGGGCTGTTTTCAGGCTGGTCACAGGCCCCTCAGGGTTCGTGCACTGGAGGGTGGGATGGCTGGTGAGTACAGGCGTGGACGTTTCCAGCTGGGTGGCCTACCATTGCACATACCTGGTGGGCCTCCACCGCTGAGGGGCAGGCCAGGGGGTGGCAGGCCAGGGGGTGGACGCTGGTGCATGGTCCCTTGGGGGGCCTTGCTGCTGAGCGGACACATCGGGGTGAAACCAGGCATACACTCGCACACGCCCCACGGAGGCCTCCAGGGTGGAGCCAGGTGGCTGGACCTGTGGCAGACACTCTGCACAGGGGCAGAGGATGCTCTGGCATGACCCCGAGGGGGTACCCCCCTCAAGCCCCCGCCACTGAGCCTCTGAGGTTGTGTGGGCCCAATTGCTCTATTCCCAGGCCTCACAGGGCCAGGCCGGGCTGCTGGCTCCCAGCCTTGCGGCTGCTCACTGCCCTCTGGAACCACCGCAGGCACGATTGTTCTATTGCCAGCCCCAGCCTCAGGGCCGGGCAGGCTCCCACCCGAGGCCACCCAGAACCAACCACTGGTGCGATCTCTCTATTGCCAGCCCTGGCCGCAGAACCGGGGGCCTGGACGGCCTCCCGGCCCTGCAGCCGCCCGCCACTGCCCGGAACCGACCGCGGGAGCATGCCAGGGCGGAGGCCAGGTTTCCACCCTCGAGTGCCCGGGCCTCCGCCATCTTGGCTGGACTAATTTGCATACCATTGTTCTGATTGGATGTTGGGCATCCCGAAGAAACGGTTAATTTTACTATTCCGCTTTTATTAGTTTAGATTTTTATTTTTCAGTGCCGCAAACTCAGACCAGCCACATATAGAAAGCCACATAACAAACGTCTCTTTTTTTTTCTTCTTTTTAAAGAAATAATGCGCAACACTAACAGGCTACAGTGGGAAACCAGAAACTGCACTCATTAATAGTGCAAACACCCCAAAGTATATAACTACCAACAGAGCCCGTATAAAGGCAAAAGCAAAAATATCATTGTCTAAAAACAAAAAAAGGCAAAAGCAAAAATATCATTGTCTAAAAACAAAAAAAGGGTCCAAGAGAGAAGCAGGACACATCTGCTTGGCGATCCTTAACGGGCCAGAGAAAAATAAAACAATCTGTCTCCAACGACTGGAACCTGCACAAAGGCCTACTTAGAATCTAGGTGACAGCATGGAAGGCAAGGTACAGATTAAGACACAGAAATGTAACAGTCCCTTTGACTGCAGAACATTTATTTTCCCCTGAGAAATTACACCAACTGATTTAAAAGCACATTGCTCCACTTTTCATACGGCCTAATGGATTGGTCTCGAAGTTACAACGTGATTGTACACAGTCACTTGCAAGTTATTCAGGTCATTAAAGAGATGCGTGTAATAAAAACATCCTTAAATTTTTTTTTTTAATTTTTCATCTGTACTTGGATATGGATTGTATTTTTTAAAATATATTTTATTGATTGTTCACAGAGAGGAAGGGAGAGGAATAGAGAGGTAGAAACATCAGTGAGAGAGAAACATTGATCAGCCGCCTCCTGCACACCTCCTACTGGGGTTGTGCCCGCAACCAAGGTACATGCCCTTGACCAGAATCGAACCTGGGACCTTTCAGTCCACAGGCCGAC